>NDGM011184590.1:0-13519 GCA_002564305.1 Octomys mimax | reverse complement strand
TCTCTCTCTCTCTCTCTCTCTCTCTCTCTCTCTCTCTCTCTCTCTGTCTCTCCCTCTCTCTCTGTCTCTGTCTGTCTGGCTCTCTCCCTCTGTCTCTATCTGTTTGTCTGTCTCTCTGTCTCTGCCTCTCTCTCTTTCACACACACACACGCACATGCACGCGCACGTGCACACACCACACACACACACACACACACACACACACACACACGGAGGACAGGGAGATGGAAATGGAGAGGTGAAACCCAGAAGGCATTTAGTGTTTTCCACACCCCAAGCAAGCTGAGATTCCACATGAACCTCCCACCAATCATAAGAGGTAAACATTATTAATTGTATTATTCAGATGAAACACTGAGGCACAAAGGAATAATTTCAACATCAATTTAAGTAGTGGAGCACTAAGTCTATGTTCTCTAATAGTATGTATCCCCAAATCACCTATTGCCTGATGTGTAGAATTCCCAAAAGTGGGACACAATTCCTGATTTTTGATTAAAAAAAGGCTTCTGAATCTCTCTTTTCTGAACACACACAATTTTTCCCCTTGGATTCTTCCTGGAGTGATGTGTAATAATATTTTAAATGTATTGTTTATTTAAACTTAAATGGGAAATTGCAATTTTTATTTTTATACATCTTATATATATATATACATAATAAAATAATGATGAATATTTAGCTAGAGCACAAGCATCTAAGTACATGGGATGCTGTGCGTGCCCCTCAGCTCCTGGTTGTGGGATTCATTTTTCCCAGCTTTCAGATGCACCAGCATAAAACAGTGGGATTTAGGAAATAAACAAAGGCTGAATATGTGCTTGGACTATGTTGGCCCTAGAAATACAGAAAATAAGTAAAACTACAATAAGCAATTGTGTCTTCTGATAAAAATGCCTGCCCAGGCCAGAATGGCAACCTCTTAAGACTTTCAGTGACTCAAGCAACCCAGAAGCATGCATTGCCATAGGTTGGCCACAAATGACCACCAATGCCCTTAAATTATTTCTTTATATCTAGTTCAGGCTAAAGCCTCCAGGGTTGTCTAAATAGAGCCTGAGGTAAGCTCAGTAGCTATTCATCAAAATATATGTAGGCCATTTTCGTCCACAGTGGCCTTTTCTGATCTACTCTCTCTGTCTTTCTGTGGTACCATGTTGTTCTGCTTAGACGAACAATCACAGTGTCTTGTTCCACTGCAATTGAATTGGAAGGCCAATGTGAGCTAAGCTGCTTCATATTAAGCTCTCCGTTCAATTCAGTGTACAGAAGTTAAAACACATGTGTGTTAGCTTTCAATTGCTGTGACAAAACATCTGAGAAAAACAATTTAAAAAGAGGGAAACATTATCTGAATCTAGTTTCAGACGTTTTAGTCCATAGTGACTTAGCCCTGTTACCTCTAGAACTGCAGAGCACCGTGAGGTACCAAGGTGGTTAAGAGCACATGATAGAGGAAGGTGCTCACCATGTGGTAGGAGAGTCAGTAAAGTGACAAAGAGAGATGAAAAGAATGCGCAGCAGGAGTGCAATGTGTCATTCAAGGACACACAGTGATCTGCTCCTGGCAACCAGGCTCCAGCACTAAAATTTCTACTATTTCCCAATATCCAACAGAGGATAGGCACTGAATCTACAACACAGAAGGTTTTCAGGGACACTCAGAATTCAAAGCATAACAGCAGGTATATTCTCCCCTTTGATATTACACTTGCAAAGAAATAAAATCTTGGGAACAGTGATCTGATCCCTAGAAGGTACCCTGCTATCATCATACGAACTTAGCCAGTTGATCCTTTCTTCAATTAAGACCATTTGAGTTGGTTTTCTGACTTGCAACTGAAAGACTATTGAGAAATAACTCACATATTCTAAGGGAATTATACTAAATGAGTATTATTCTTGGGACATAAGGCTGACACACACAGAAGTCATGATGAAATTTATTGAAGGATTCTCAAAACTTGTGCTTTAGAACAAAGACTGTAAAATTTTGATCAATCCAGAAATTAATCTGGTAAAAGTCTTTCTTATGTAACAATAAAAATCTTAGAACACTTATTTACAACTGATGGCAAGCAGTTGATAACTGAAATTGTGAAAGTCTATAAACCAGACCGCAGTGACCACAGAAAATCATAAGCTTGGGGTCAGCCAGCTTGAGTAGAGCCCTTGTGCTTCTACTAAAGGGGACTCATTAGTTATAAGGGTCAGACTTTACAACAGTGTCAAGGTGATATTCATTGAGTAGAAATCATAATGCAAATTTTAAAAATAATTTTATTGAGAAACAAATAGCAATGAGAAAGTTTCAAAACCTATTAATAGGACATTTTCAATAATTAGTACATTGTATATTGTTGTCTTCTTAGTGGTTATCCATAGTACAAGATGCAGACATGATATCCTGTCCATAAACACTATTGGTACAAATCTTTCTATTCACTGAATTAAGAGGAAGTAGCTGTATATCTATCCTAATTATTTTGAATATACAGATACAAAATGGTTGTTCATTTGTATCCCCTTTTTTGTTTAGTTTTGGCAGAGATGAGTATTTCATTGTCATTTAAATATTTTAGGTGTGTGAATTAAGCAAAATAGTCCAAAATAGTCCAGTAGTCCATAGTAGTAGTGGGTCATCCGCAGGACTGGCAATGTCAGAAGTAGTTAACTTGAGCCTTTTACAGCTCAGCATATTAATATGGCTTTACTTTCTATCCTTCATTTTTACACTTTTCTGCTGGATGGTTAAGACCAAGATAAAGCAATTGTCAGATGAAAAAGTTACTTTTCTTATTATATAAGTCTTGCTTTATCTTGGCAAATGTTAAAGTCTGCCGTTTCTGCAGGGTAATGATATCTGAATGTTGGACTACAAGAGAGAGCCACGGTTCCAGTGAGCCACTCAGTCACAGTGACAAAGAACAGAGATGCAAATGTATGCCATGCTGCCAAGCAGTGATACTGAGCAGGTGGGGCCATGAAATGCCCCCAGGGAAGCCCCTTATAAGGATGTTCCCCCAAATCACTGAACGCATTAGACTGTAGAGACACAGCCATGCCAATATTTATAGGATCACAATCAATAATTGCTAAATCTTAAAAGCATCATCTATATCTGTAAACCAAACAAGGATAAAGAAAATGTGGTGCTGATATATACTTGAATACCACCCAGCTGTAAAGAATGACAATTTTGAGACATATATAGGAAAATAAATGCACCTGGAAAAAATAATATTGAGTCAATTAAATTCATATAAGCTTAAATAACATACATTTTCTCCTATTTGGACAAGGCAAAGTATATATAAAGAGCATAATAAGCTAGGATGGCTAGAAGGTAGCAAGGGGATAGATGCATGGGAGGGGATCCAAAAGACCATGGGTGGGTGAATCAGCATAACAAAGACACACCACTTATGTGAGCCCAATAACCTCAACAAATGTAAACATAGGTCATAACCATAGACAAGATTAATTATAGCAACAAAAACAAAAAAAAAAAAAGGAAAAGGAATGAAAAGAATAAGGAAGGGAGACAGGAGAGAAGGGGAAGCAGATTGAAAGGAAGAGCCAAGCTGAACTACGCACCAATACCCACTCCACAATATGCATGCAAACTGCATGTACTATGGACAGGGAGTAATACAAGAATACAAAAGAACAAATTCAGTCTTTCTCTTAAAAAATGAATACATTTTTCTCTTGTGACACCTTCAACATAATTGGACTGGATCGACTACAAGTCAGTTCCTGTTTTTGCATCATTGAATTAATCTGCCAAATAGAAATTTCTACTTTGTGTTCATGGAGTTGCTTGCAAAAAAATAAATGATTATAAAAGATTAAAAATAGGTTATGGATGCATGTTATATCGTAACGTAAATGAACTTCTTTAAAATAACTATGTTAGCTACACTTTCATGGTGCATACAACAAGGGTATTTTGCTATATCTGAAAATAGTTTGTATCATCAAAATCTTTATTCTATTTTAAAAATTGGAGGAAGATAAAGAAATTAAAGACAATCTTTTCTATACAATGAAAACAGAGCTTTTTATTTAATATAAAGAGATTGAATGATTGATAAGTTAGTATTTTCTGAAAACAATCATTACACACACACACACACACATACACACACACACACAAGGTTTTGTCAAAATCCTTTCAGGTGTTACTGGTAATATAAACATCCACAGTGTAACTGAACCTTGGTGTTATATCTGGTATCTTCACATAAATATAACACATGGCTAATATTTTTTAAATATTCTTTAAAATTCACACGTGCCTAGTATTTTTTAATATTCTTTTGAAATAGATAAAAAATGAAAAAGTAAACTGCCCTTAGGGGGAAAATTAGTGTACAGTAAATACACTTGAAAAATTGGAAATACCTAATAGCATAAATATACACATTCTATTATGTGAAATGCAACTTATTTATCTCTGGTAAAAAGAGTTTCAGGAATGAAAAAGAAAAAGTGAGAAAGTTTTGAGGCATATCAGCTATTGCTTACTGGGCGATGCCTGCCTGCCAGGCGGGATGCTGAGTTCCTAAGCACCCGGACTGAATCTTTTTAAAACAACCCTACGTTGTGTATGCTTTAGGAGACTTCTAAGGAAGAAAGAAAATTATTGTACTAAATTGCTCACTAGGAAGTCTCTGACATCTAAATATATCTGTTTCCCACTTTGAGTTTATAGCTATTTTTGCTGATAGCCTCCTTTGTGCCAAACCATGATTGTAATCACTATCTCAATGCGCGTGAATAAGGCAGGTATTGTCATGCTCACCGTGGAGACGAGAAAATGGAGACAGCAAGAAGAATTGGACAAAAAGGCAGTAAGTGTGGGTTTTATTGTTTTTATAGACTCTAATGATTTTAGAGAAGTTTCATTTCTAAGCAACACTGAGGGGAAAGCACAGAGATTTCCTGTACATCTTTCGTTCCCAGCCGCGCGCCATCAGTGTCCTCTCCCAGTATCTGTGTGCTGCGCCTGAGCCGTGCTTCAGCTGTAAATGAGAAACTTACATGACGCATCATTATAATGAAACAGTTCAATCCTCGGTTTATGCAATCTGTGCGTGTAGACAGGAAGTTAAAGTTTTAAGCCTAGTCTTCCTGATTTCAGAACTTTTACTCAGAGACCTAAGCTAGAGAGACAGTAGAGTGTGTGTGTGTGTGTGTGTGTGTGTATGTGTGTGAGTGTGTGTGTGTGTGTGTGTGTGTGTGTGTGAAAACCAGTGAGACAGAGGCAAAAATAGAGGAAGAGATAATGAACTAGAAAGACGTCTAAGTTACTACAACCTAAGAGGCTGCCTGGGGCTAAACAAATTCCTATAGTGCTAGGCTGCATCTAACCAAGTTCCCATAATGCTCAGTCGTCCCCAGCTCAACGCTCCTGAAGTGCGGTCCACATTAAGAAAATCTTGATGCGCAGTTCATGCTGCAGATCGAGCCGGAGCTCTAGAGGCGGGGGTCAGGCATCAGCACGTGGTAAAGCTCCGCCGTGATCTCCGGGTGCAGCTACAGTGAGGCCCCCGGTACTCAGCTTTCCTTGAGCTAGGTCTCCCTGTGCTACTGCGCTCTTTTATGCTTAGAAATAAAAGGCAAATATTCTTTTCAAAAGCTTCAGAGTAATGGAATCATCTTACAGTTAAGAAAAAGTCCTTGTCACCCTTCCTTAAAATCACTCATACAGAAAGTAAAATTTCTTGAGATTATGAGAATCAGTGGGTATTTAATAACACCAGTTAACTACAGGAATCTTAAGAAGTCTTTGAGTATAACTCTGACCTTAGTTAGACGGAAGGAAGTAATACACAAATCTGAGGCTGACACCACAGGTCTCTGTAACTAAATTGGATGAAACAAGGCAGAAACAAACCAGTAGATAAGAGGAGGAAACATGTGAAAAACGTTGTAAGTACAGCAGCACAGTAGCAGATGGTATTGTGGGGAGGAAGCGCACAGGGAGAAAGGGCGGGGGTCTCATTTTCCTGCACCAGTCGGGAAGCCCATGCTGATCAGAGAGGAGCAAAGACAAGGTCTGAGGAGACCAACTTCGAATCCAAGTTAGTTGAGATTTGGTGAATACTGCAGCAGCCTGAAATCCACAAAAAGCTTGAATGGAAAAAGAAGAAAAGAGCAGAAAGAGTAAGATTCTGGGGGTTAGGGCTGGCCAAATAGCTCAGCGGATTAAAGTACCTGCAAGCAGGAGCAGGGGCCAGGGGTTCAATCCTGGGGCCTGCCATGCCGCCCTGCCCCTGGGGGCGTGCTGAGGCTGCAATTGAGATTCTGGGGGCTGAGGATTAGGGTAAAGGGAAGACTGCTTACTGATTACACATAGGCTCTGGAAAAGACACACACACACACACACACACACACACACACACACACACAACTTCTTGGACAGATACTCTCCCTGTAAAAAAAGCAAAATCTTAGTAGACATCATTACCTTAGGGGCAAAAGGGATAAAAATTGATATATCCAAGTATTTATGTAGATTTTCTGTTATTTCTTCCTGGAAGGTTTAATACAATTGGTTAGTGGCCTACATGGAACTATAATTTTCTTAGAGGAAATTATTTCATTTATGAGTTCAATTTCTTAGTAGTTATAAAACTTTTCAGATGATCTATTTATTCTTGAGTGAAATCTGGTAGCTTGTGAATTTTAAGTAATTTATTTCACATAAATAGGATTTTTGGCATAGAACTGATCATTCTAATTTTTCTCACTTTAATAGCTAAGGACCAAAGGTGATCTCACCTACCTTATTCTGATGCTGGGAATTTGTAACTACTTTTGTTTCTTCTTAAACAGCTAACTTAATGTCTTGTTAGAATTAATTATCTCAAAGAAAATAGCCTTGTTTTTATTGATTATCTTTCTTGTTCTCTTTTTTTTTCATTTCTTCTTTGACATTTCTTATTTCCTTTGTTGCACTAATTCAGTTTGAAATTTCCATTCTTTCTTAAAATGTAACCTAAAGTCATGGCTATGAGACTTTTTTTGTATTAAAGTTGTTTCCTCTGGGCAACATGTAGCTAATTGGGCCTTTTTTAAACCTTCTGGGAGCAGAAGTATTTTATTTAGTGTATGTAGAACACTCACAGTTGACATGGTTGATAATGCAGTGAGATTCCTATGTAGCACATTTACACCTAATTTCTACACAGAACACTAATTTGTTGCTTAACTTCTTTTTCTGTTTTTTGTGGGTTTCACTGAGCGCTTTCGGAGGCTACTTCATCTCCTCCTTTAGTTTATTTCCTTCATAAAAAATTGAGTGGCTACTCCTGAGTTTGCAAAATACATTTATGATTAATCTGTCTTTGAATAATATGGCATCAATTCATGTATAGTATGGGCACCTATGACAGGTCTTCCTGAGGCTTCCCTTCTTCTCCTAAATGGCGGTCGCATCCTTATTTCACTTATACACATACTATGGTCACTTGTAGGTTGTTACTTTAACCAGGAAGTCATCAGGTTGGTTAAGAACAGGATCAAACAAATGTGTCTTCATGTATTCCTTCTCCTATGCTCATCCTTTTTGAATTTCACCCCCCTTTTCTCAGCATGTTATCATTCTGCTTTCTTCCTTGCAAGACCACCCCACTGTGGTCCTTATTGGGACTCCTGGGTGCTTCAAATGAGTCCCTCTGTTTGCATTTAAGACATGCTCAGTTGTCTGTAGGTTCTCAACAGCTGAGAGATACATGCTTTTACAATTTCTTCTCCTACTGGATATTCCTTGCACTTGTTGCACCCAGGGTTTGTTTTCTGCTATTAATCTTAGAAAATTCTACCTGTTATTATAGCAAATATTTCATCTAACTCAGTCTTTCTTTCGTCTCCTCCCTTTGTTTCCATTGCAAATTTTCAACTCAACATATTGTCCGTTCTGTTTTTCTCCATTCGTTTTTGTCCTTGTTCTTCTGTTGTCAAAGTTAACATGAGCATATCTTTAGGAAATATTGTTTCCCTAGTTGTATCTAGTTTCCTTATGAGTCCAGCAGGGTTGCTCTTTATATCTACTTCAGTGTTCTATTTAGAGTTGATAGTACATTAACATTTCTGATTCTTCAAGTTTCCCTCCTTTCTGTAAAACCTATTTGTTCTTGCAGGATCTATTACCTTCTACTTGATCTCTTATGTATTAATCACAGTGGCTTTGTATTACTTGGCTGTGGTTTTTGAATCCATATGCAGATAAGGCAGAGGGGATCTTTTGTTTGTCTGAATCCATAGGTGTGCTAACAGCATTTTTAGCCCACAGAATGTCTGTGGATTTTAATTGTTATCATATAGGGCTGCTGTGGATATTATTGCCCATTAAACAGTCACTTACTGTTCTATACTTCATTGCATTATTATACTTCTAGGAACCTGAATGACGTAATGGTTTGACAGACGAATTGCACTAGCAACATTTCAAAGAATACTAAAGGAAAGTAGGGATGCATTTAGCTGGCAAATTTATGACCAGAATATGGGCTTTCTGTTTCCCATACAAGACATTTAAAGTAAAATGGGAGTGCTTAACCATCCAGCAGAAAAATATAAAAATTAGGTATAAAAAGTAAAGCCATATTAATATGTTGAGCTCTAAAAGACTGAAGTCAACAACTTCTGACATTGCCAGCCCTGAGGATAACTCGCTACTGTTACGGATTACTGGACTATATTGGATTATTTTGCTGAATTCATGTACCTACAATATTTAAATGGTGATGGAATACCCTCTCTAACAAAACTAAACAAAAAAGGGAGATATAAATGAAGGACTATTTTGTAGTGAAATATCTATCTATGTATCTATATATGTATATCTATGTGTATACATATATGTATATACAAGATAGTTAGAATAGATATACAGCTACTTTCTCTTAATTCAAGGACAAAAAAGATTTGTACTAATAGTGTATGGACAGGATATCATGTCTGCTTCCTATACTATGAATAACTACTACGAGGACAACAATATGCAATGTATTAATTATTGTAACTACTAACCTGTTTTGAAACTGTCTCATTGCTTTTTTTTCTCAATAAAATTAATTTTAAAATGGGACGTCTGTGCAGGTAAAATGCTGTAAAATGTCTATTTTAACTGAGAAAACCAGCTCAATTTCCCCCCACGGCACACAGCTAATTTGGCTGGTTAGATTGAAAGTAAGAAAAGATGTGGTTCAATCAACTAGAGTACATGACAAACATTTTTTTAAAAAATTAATATTTAATGCAACTTTAAAATTTTAACAAAAAGACAAATTACCAAGTACTGTACAGAACACAATGGGACCATTAGGAAACTGTTTTGGTTTTGGTGTGAAACATTCTCCAAAAACTCATGGCGAAGGCTTGATCCCCAGTGCGGCGATCTCCAGAGACGAGAGGTTGAAGAGGCACTTGGATCTGACGCGCCACTGGATTAATGCCTCTGTGTGGGCTCGCGTGGGTGTCAGAGCAGAGGCTCCGCGGTGACAGTGCCTGCTCTTCTCTGCTTCCCCAGCGGGAAGACAGCACTTTGCCTCCATCACGCCGTCCCTGCCTCGACGTTCTGCGCTGTCACAGCATAAAGCGGGGACCAGGCAACCATGAACAAAATCCTCAGAAACTGGGACACACACGATTATAATGTTCCTTTAACCTGCTTTCTCTCAGTTATCTTAACACAGTGATGGAAATCAGACTAACACAGAGTCATTTAAACTGTGCGCAGTTACACGAGGACAAATGCTGAGAACAGCGCTCGTGGCCATGCAGGTATCAATGTGCAGAAGGAAAGTATGGCTCTGTGTTGGCTTCAGGATGGGACGCCTCGCCTTGGCTTGAACGTGGGAGAGAAAATCAGTGATATTTGCATTCAGCACCCACTTACATGAGAAAAGCAAGCAACTCAGATGACAGCAAGGGTCATTTAAAGAGTAAGTTAGAGAAAATATCAGGCATGGTTCAAGAATCAAAGATAATACTGTACTCACTTAACTATTATGGAACAACACATCTGAGAACACTTTAAACATTTAAGCACAAATGAGGATTTTTCCAGATGATTTATCTAACTTGTAGTCTCCCCTAAATCCATTCTACCTCCATGACATCTCAAACTGTTTCTGTTTTTCTCTACATTATTATTTGTTAAGTGTATGACTATCTAACTACATAATTTATTTTGAAACTTTGATTATTTTCATTTTTAGTCTAATTTTATTCGTATTATGGATATATTTCCCTTTAATACATTTTTAAATTTTTGAGAAATGAAAATATTTTAACACTATTAACATACTTTAAAATGTATATATTGTAGAATAGCTAAATGAAGCTAATTAATATATACCTTATCTCATGTCCTTTTTCTGTGTGTGTTGTAAGAGCACTTACAATTTTCTTCTTTATGTAGAGGCCTTTATAAGTAAATGGATGCAACTAGAGAACATACTCATAAGTGAAATAAATCAGACCCACATGTGTAAACATCTTATTGCCTCCCTAGTATAAGAAATAAGATCCAAAAGGTACAATCTAACTCTGTGTTAGATGTTGTGAAAAGGAAAGAAACTGCTCAAAAGAAAAGAATAATCAGTTTGAGAAAAAGGAGAAAAGAAGAAAAGAACACACACACACACACACACACACACACACACGTAAGATAACTGTACTACTAAGTTCTATTAGTTCATTGAAAGGAACAGCTAGAGTTTATATTGTTTGATTAATCCTACATGCCTGTATCTGGCAATCTCAGCAACTACTTTGAAGATAATATTGTGCAATATAATTGCCATTGTTAATTTCCTAACATTTTGTTTTAAAATTCTGTATCATATTTTATTGTTTTTTGTAATATTTAAAATAATTTTAAAAAGGATTTTGAAGTATAAAATACATTGCTGTTAACTTTAGTTACCATGTTATATAATAGCTCTCTTGTCAAGTTCTAGTATTTTGCATCCTTTGATCAACATATCAACCCATCACTCTTCCTCCAGTACCTAATGATCACCATTCTGCTCTTTTACGTGAATTCAAATGCTTTTAGATTCCACAGACAACCGAGATTATGTGGTATCTGTCTTTCTGTGCCTGGTTTATTTCACCTAATAATGTTTTCCAGGTTCATCCATGTTACTGCAAATGACAGAAGTTCCTCTGTATAAAAAGTTTCAATAGTATTTTATTGCACATAACATACCATATTTCCTTTAACTCTTTATCTGCTCATGGACATTTATGCAGATTTCGTGCATTGGCTATCGTGAATAATGCTGAAATGAACACTGAAGTATAGAGATCTCTTGGGTATAATGATCAATCTCTTTGGATATACACACACCATTGGAATTGCTGAATCATTTGGTAGTTCAAATTTCTTCTTTTTGAGGAAACTATATGGTATTTTCCATAATGGCTATGTTGATTTACATTTCCACCAACAGTACAGGTTCTTTTCCTACAAGTCCTCACCAAGAGCTGTCTCTCGTCATTTTGATAGCAGCCATCCTACCATATGTCAATTGCTATCTCATTGAAGTTTTTCTAAGATTTGGTTTCTTATTAACACATAATAAATATACATACTTATGGGTTACAGATAGTGTAACATTTTAGTACAAAGTATGGTCATCAGATTAGGGTACTAGTACAGTGGTGCCTCAACTCAAGAACACTTTTGTTTGTGAGCAATTTGGTTCACAAACAGAAATATCTTGCAAAATTTTGATTTTTGTTTGCCAACTCTGCATTGGGTGGCAAACATGACCTCAGCCACCCTTCCTATATGAATGTAAACATGGCCATCTTTTCCAGAATCATGAAACAAACTAAGTGTGCAGCCAACATTCCACTATATTCATGACCTCAGAGGTTTATCTTTTTTTTTTTTTTTTTTTTTGCATTGGGGAACACTCAAAATGTTTTCTAGTAGCTATTTTGGAATATATAACTAGTTATTGTCAATTATAATCATCTTGCTATAGAACATGAGAAATTATTCCTCCTAAACAAATGCAATCCAGAATCTTTCACCATTCTCCTTCACCACTCCACTTTCAAATTCACATTTTCCTAATGATGAGTGAAAATGAACCTTTTGACAGTCCTATTGGCCATTTGCATGATTGTTTTTAGAACTATCCATTTATATTTGTTGCCACTTTTTAACCAAGGTCTCTACTTTTGCCATTTCCTTAAATATTTTGGATGTGACTCCTATCAGAGTTGCAGGCTGAATATCAAAGTGAAAAATAATTTATTTTACTCTAAGAATATGTTTGCATTGGGTAGATAGTTAGAGGATTTTCTTTTCCTATTGGAATGGAACTTAAGCAGTGCGGAGCTGTATTGCTTGACCTTTTAATGTCTTATGTTGAGACACAGCTTGATGCATGGAGCACCGACCTGTCGTGCTCTTCCTCAGTCTGCGGAGCGCGTGGAATCACACACAGCCCTGTGCTTCTGTGCCCAGCTCCAGGGAATTGAAGTTTTCACAAAATTCTCTTATAAGCTTAATCAAGTAGCTCATCTCTGAGTATGTCAATCTTTAGCTGTTTCAGTGAAGTACAGATTTTTGGTTTTATTTCATGATGAATTGTTTTTCATATTCTTGTAAGCAATTTAGAAAGCAGATCTTTTAATCAATAGTAAATACAAGTAAAATCATTCAAAATTTTCAATCTCAAATCATAAAATGATTAAAATCTATATTTTTACCAGATAATACAAAAATGTAAATAAAAATATGTGTATGATATGACTAAGTATAAAATACAATATATACATACATGTTAATGCATATGTACACATACATATAAGGTTCAGACATAGTGTCTGTATAAAATATACTGTATATAGCATCTGTATGAAACATATATGTGAATACACATAATAGAGCAGTTTTCTTTGACACTAAACTTTTATACAATCACATCTTCTCTTAAGGGTTAGACTTCCATGATTTATTTTTTGAATAAATATTAATAGGTCATAGTTCAGGGGCAGTTCTAAATCATAACATAGTACTTTCATTTTTATAAAAGTTTTTTTAACCATATATGTATGAAAAATAAATTAGCATTCTTTTTATTGATCATAATTTGAGTGTCTATGTATCAATAATTCCTTCAAATCATGGAATACAGATTTCAGTTTCTGTTTGGGCTACACAATATGCATATTAATTTAACAGTATGCATAATTCAATTCTTCAAAGAAGGGGCTTCCTTTGAAATATTGTATTAATTACTCATCAACTGAAGTAAAAATGTCAGCAATCTTTTTTAAAAATTGTTCAGAAATATCAATCCTGTTCTTTTACTTTTTGAAACACTAGGGGTCATTGTTGTCTTTTAAATATATTTCAAATTATGGCCATTTAAATACTATGTCTGAGAAGCCTTGCAAGTGAGGTCTATCAATTTTAAAGAACACACCTATAATATTCAAATAACGGAACTTAGCAAAAAAAGGGTATACAGATGAATGTCCA
>NDGM011184588.1:0-29835 GCA_002564305.1 Octomys mimax | reverse complement strand
GCGCTGTCTGCCCCCCTCTCCCCTGCCAATTAGACTGGGATGGAGGCTGCGCCTGTGCAGGCCTTACCGGGGCTGTTGTCTTATTTAGGGTCTCTCCTGGGGGCGGCAGGCTATTTCTGTGGTCACAGTCTCTCCAAGCCCTATAAAATTCTGACTCTCAGCTTTTACGGTGGTGAGAGAGGCAGATCTGTGTTACTTTATTTAGCGGCGGCGCTGCGGTTACCATCCTCTGCCTTTTCTCCCCCTTGGACAAGGTGAGCGGAAGGAACGAAGCAGCACTGTCTCTGTGTTTATTTTTAACACTTAGGAGATATCACTTCCTCCCCCGGGAAGCTGGCAGCTGTCTGGCCCAGGGACATACTCACAGCTTTGTCATTAACGCTGGGAGTTGCCAATGGTCCCTTGCCTCCCTTCAGCCTGTGCAGATGGACACGCACTGCTGCATCAGATGGGGAGGGGGTGCCACCTCTTTCTATCCCGAGAAGTGGGAGTTTGGAAGCATCTTGCACCGCTCTTGTCTTGCCTGTCACCTGCGCAGAAGCCAGATCCAGATGGGCACTGGTTTGCGTAGTTGTCAGCTGTGGGGCTTGTGCTGGGGCCACAGGGCAGCAGTCCTCCAGCTGGAGGCTGTTAGGGACTGAAGCATTCGGTCCAAGCTCCGCTTCTGTGCCGCTGCCTCTGGTGTGTGGCTGTGACGTCCGCAGCTCACACCGTACCCTAGAGGCTCTGCTTCCTCACCTTTCCAGCCCACGGTGGTCACCGAGGGAGGGTCAGGCGAGCCGAGTAGAGTGCCTGCAGCATCCCCCTCACTGTCTTAGGGCTTACGGGCCCAAACCATAAACCCATTCCTGTACGGGGCTGCAGTGTTCAGGGAAAGGGCTCGGACCTTGGGACTATGCACACCTGGGCTCTAATGTCAATCTGCCACTTCTCAGTTTATGACCTGGAGCAGATCACAAAAATTTTGGGACTCAGCATCTTAATTACAGGAAAGAAAGAATTACTGAAGTAGAGGGCCCACACGCAGGTGCGATTAGTGCTTCCCTTACTCAGGCCTGGACTCTGACCTTGACCACCCCTAGGGCACCACTTACCTTGGCGACACTGGGTCACCTGAGAGGCTGGCCATCGGCCTTGGGGGACATGAGATGACCAGCCATCTGGAGGAGAGCTACTCTGGCCACCTCTTTTCTCACCCACAGACACACAACGTCAGTACGTAAGCAGGCGTGTTTCTGTGCACATGCTCGGGTGCATGTGGGGGTGCGAGTGTGTGAGCGCCTTTCTTCTTGCTTCTCAAACCTTTTCCTCTCTTTTGTTCTTTCCGCCCGTGCTCCGCTGGCCAAGTCCCAGGCCTTCTATTGATGTCAGCATCTCCTGTGCAGTTCTACTGCCTGCCATTGAGGTAGGATAAGGCTGCCAGAGGTGAGGTGTGCTTTGCTTGTGGCCCCTACAAAGACTTCAGTCTTGGAACTTTTGAGGTCCCGTCTTTTTCTTGTTACCACACAGATGGAATTGAATGGTCACGATGCTGGGCAGCTGTGTAAAGAGAAGCTCAGCATCCTCTCATGCCTTCCTTTTCTGAAGCCCCCTTCCAAGAATATTCCTGCCTCACTTTCCCAGCTCTCATGGCACCTGGCCAACTCTGGCCACTGCTGTGGGCTGCAGTGTCCCTGTTTGTGATGTGAGGACAGCACGGCTGCTGCCCAGAAGATGTGGGACAGCGCTGAGTGAGTGCTGTGTGCAGAAGGTCTGTGTCCATTCTAGAGGAACCTTGGAGTTAGCCTTGGCTCCTTCGGCCTCCCTCCACTGTCCCAGCCTCCCCGGGACTTGCAGGAGGAAACTGCGGTCTCACCCTGGGTTGATCAATTCCTCATGTCAACCATGTGCAGCAGGCACTGTTCCTGCGTCCCGGAGGCAGGAGTGGGACTCAGCTCTCCAAGCCTGGCTGATCTGGGGCTGTACTGCAGTCTCCACAGGAGCCCCGAGCACAGGGTCTGGAGAGCACAAATCTGTGACTGTAAAAGCAAGAGCAGGCACTGCCCATCCACAGCACAGGGCACCGGTCAGTGTGCCCACGCCCTCTTTGAGCTACACACAGGGGGTCTGCATGTGGACTCTATGCTTTGCTGGTTTCTGAGCTGTGAAGATAGGAAAAAGGGTCCCCTGTGCCAAGGTGCCCAGAGCATGGGCAAGGCTGGAGCCACCTGGTGTGAGGCTCAGTTCCAGGCTTGGTCCTTCCGTGCTGCGGCAGGCTCCTTGGGAGTGCAGCGGTGTCTTGCTGTTGCTCGTCAGCTCTGCAGGGTAAGCAGAGAGCCTCCGGGTTTTATCCTAGGGCTGGCATTAAGTCTAACAGTGCCATCCCCCAAGCATGGACCATTTCCTTTTCTCTGCATGATGTCACAAGCCTGGTCATCTAGACACACTATGCTAATTAAGTCCCCATAGGCCCCTGCCGTGCACGGCCTTGATTGCCAGCAACCCTGCTGGATTTCTGCCTCGTGTTCACAAGGGTGTCTGGGGTCTTCTGACCCTGTTGTTGGAAACAAGGCTGCTGCCCAAGCTCCATGTTGCAGGCAAACCCAAGGACACCAGCCTCATTAGCCAGCAGTGGAGACCTCCCTGTGTTTCTGGCTAGCTTTATTGGCAGAAATGTGAAGCTTATTCCCCAGGCTGGACACCACCATCTGTCACAGTGTCCTGTACCTCAGCAGGGGCTGAAGAGTGCTGGATCACAACAAGAATCAGGTAAACAGAGAGCCAGAGGGTCGAGAAGGAGCGTGTCTGCCACAGAGCCGTGCTAATGACTGAACGTGTCACGCGGCCCGGATGTACAAGTGCGCCCTGCCTGGCTTTCCTCAGTGCATGTGTTCTCCCTCCAAACTGTGCCAACCATTTCTACATCCTCTTCTAGAACCTTCCATGTCACTACCTTAAAAGACATTGCAACTTTTTTGTGCCTCAGGACATACAGAATTCTTTGTGTGACTTTCAGACCCTGCCATGCCCAGGGGTCCCGTGAAAGTCAAGTTTATCAGGTGTCCTCAGCATTGGAGAGCACCAGTCTCTGACATGGTTCCCTATGTACTTCCTGTAAGGTCTGGGGCACTTTAGTGTCCCCAAATCTAAGTTGTCCCCACAGTGGGATGAGGGCACCACCGATTGCAGTGTGAGGCAACAGATCCACTCCTAAGATGCGTGTTTGAACGCTCCATGTTGGGGTCGGTGCTCGCATTAGGTAGCATTCAGTGCGGGGGCCACTTACTTGGTGTCACGACTTACAGAAGGACGTGGTGTATATGACCCACAGTTTCAGAGGACTCAGTCTATGACAACCTGGCACCAGGGCAGAAGCATCACAGTGGAAAGATGTTGTTTGGTTTCTATCTGGAGGTCCCCATGCTGCATGCTGTCTTAGGTGGGGCTTTGGGAGGTGGCTGGATGTGCGGACGAGCCCACGGGTGAGGTGTAGCTGAACATGATGCTAGGTGGTGAAGTGTGGTCAGAGGAGGTGGCCACTGAAGTACGGCCTGGAGGGGTCTCCCTCCCCCTCCCATGATTTTCCTCTGCCTCTGCCTGCCTGTCCTCTGCTAGGCTCCTCTGCCATGCCATGCTGCCTTGGAGCCAGCTGCGTATGAGAGCTCCCCTCCTCACAGCTGTGGCGCTGTGGCTGTGTGGCTGTGGGTGCTGTGTCTGCACATGAGCAGGCACCACACACGGGTGTGACAGTGCAGGGCTGGGACACAGCTGGGCAACAGCAGGAGGACAGCACTCAGGAGAAGGGCCAGGGCAACACAGACCCTCAAGGCATTCCCAGAAGCTGGCCTTCTTAAGCCCAGGGGCAGCTCCCAAGTCAGTCAAGTTGAGCACTAAGCGCAGCTGTCACAGGCTTCTGCGTGCAAGCTTGACATCCAGACACATCTCTGTGGCCTATACTCCATCTCAAACAAGCAAACATCAAGTTAATGATCCCATCCAACACAATACAGCTATCTTTTCCCCAAAGTCTTACCAGTTTCAGCATTCCCCAAAGGCCAAGTCTAAGTCTCTTACGAAACATAAAACAAACTCTTAGCCGTGAGGCCTTATAAAAATCAGAAACAAGGGCTTGGGAGGTAGCTCAGTAGAAGAAGCACTTGCCTGGCAAACACAAGGACCTAAGTTCAATCCCTGGGTCTGAAAAGAAAAATTAGGAACAAATTCCATATCAGCCATGTGCATGGCACGGACAGACAGACATTCTTATTCCAAAAGGGAAGACTGTGGTGTTAGAAACAATAGGATGAAAGCAAGACTGACCCTAGTAGGCAGCCACTGAGCCTCGTGCCTCCACAGCAGCACGTAGGGCACACTGGCGCGACGCCCTGGGCGCGTGGCAGCCCACCCCTGGGCCCTCGCTGGTCTCGGCCTACTTCGCCTCTTTGGGCTGGCTTTGCTCCATGTCTGGGACTGTCCTCAGCCGAGATTCTGCTTCTGGCCTCGCTGACCTCCTGGGCCCTCACTGCACTGGCCGCTGCGTCCCCTCAGCTCCGAGGGCCGTCCTCTCAGGAGCTCCTTTGCTGGCCTCCCCATCTTATTCTGAAACTGGGTGAAAAGCTCTCCAACTGCAGAAGCGTTGCATGACACATCCCCGAAAGCAGCAACAGGTGGAAGACTCTGGGCTCTGTTGCCAGAGGGAACGGTGGCTGGGTCCCCTTGCGTCGTGTGTCACGTTCTGAGCGCTGACCTTCATCCCCGGTAACCGATTTCCTAGGGCACTTCTTTTTCTTTAAAGCAAGTGGCCAGGACCTCTCTCCTCAGTGAAAGGGCACCTGTTTCCACTCCTCAGTCTGCAGGGGACAGAGGCTTCCTGGGTCCTGAGTGCCCTCCGGTCCCTTTCTTCAGCTGCCCTAAGTGCTGCATTGCACTAGTATCTTTCAGCAGCCACACTTCCTTTGGCCACAGCTTCACAAGCAGGCAGCCACTTTGAGGCCAAGATTTGAAAATTTGAGACATTTTTGCCCTGCCTTTTGCTCCAACTCTCATTACAAGTCTTGCTAGAAGCAGTGAACAGCGCCCATGTCAGGGGTATTGGGTTGCCCTAAATTCCCTCTAGGACATTCGTCAGCCCACGATGCCCTTCAACTTAGCCTCTTGCGGAGTGTTAGGGTTTGGAGACCATAGACACAATTTTTATTTTCACTGTTGGGGTGTAATGTGGTGCCCTCCGGTCCAGTTCCCAACTGTTCTCTTTCCTAACCGAGTCCTCATGAACTTGCTTTTGCTGTCTGTGTTCCTAGCGGCACTTTTGTGTTCTGGGCTCCAGGCAGGATAGCCCGTCAGGCCTGCTCATGGCATCATCGGGCTTCTCCAGCTTGCATCTTCAAACCCTTCCAAATCCGTCCTGCAAACCAGGCTTCTGAACAACATTAGGTGTGCGCCCACTAACAACGCCGTTTCGTTTTTCTGGCACCAAATTTCGGTTCACTTCCCATTGCCGGGAGCGCTTCTGTTTTAGTGCTGAGGGAATAAGCGCGTCTGACTGATCTGCTCACACGCAGCGAGTGGTAGCGGGATCCGCTCAGGGCAGGTTCACGCGTCAGAGACTTGGTGATGGCCGCTGCCCTGGCGGAGCATGTAAGGGGCCTGGGCAGGCGCTGCACACGCAGGCTGAGGGAAACCCTGCTGTTTGGAGGGGCCTGGTTCCGTCCCAACTCAGGGGAGACATTTTTGGTTTCTGGCCCCTCTGTGCTCGGTCTGGATCTCATGCCAAGATTGCCCTTCAGCTTTTGCGCTTTTGGATTTTGATTTGCTATTATTCCTCCATCGTAGGACTCTCGGCTGACTGAAGTCTCCTTCTTCAAGATCTGTGCAAACGCACCCCGGGGAAGCTGCTCCCACACCAGCTGCTTCGGATGATTTTATCTGGCAGGTTCTGTCACGCGGTTCAGAGACAGGCCTGTCTCTCGCGGCTCCAGCACCCGGTGACCGTGGGCTTCCTGCTCTCCTCGCTCGGCTCCCGTTTCCTTTTCATGGAGTGAGAATCACAGTGCTGACTCTGGAGGGCTCTGTAAAGCGTAAGTGGAATGGAGGCATGACGTGCCTCGGGCTGGAGCACGTGCTTGGCGTTTTGCTCCACAGCTCAGGCTCTTGCCTTTGCGTGCACTTTTTTTCTTCCTGGATGCAGAGCGCCTCGCAGTGTCCCCTTTCTGCATCCCACAAGGGCCATCAGGCAGCAGTTAAGGGAGTCAGTGGCTTCCTGATGGTGCTTGGAAATAGTCTTCTTCCCCTGGGTAGGAGGTCAGAGAAAAGAATGGAGCTGGGAGCTAATTACAAGACAGAGAGACCAGCTACTATGGTTTGTGCCTAGAGCTCCCCCAAAGCCTCAGGCAGGTTCAGAGAGGGACTTGGGGAGGTGGCTGGGGCTAGAACGTGTGACGGACTCTAGAGCTTGCTGGGATTCGCGCTGGGTGACTGCTGGAGCAGCCCGACTGGATGGGCCCCGCCCCAGCCCCAAGGGCTGAATACAGTGAGCCTCTGGCTGCTCTTGCTGTCTTTCCCTATCACGCAGGGCTGCCCTTTGCCATGATCTACTGTAGTGGACCAGCCGATTATGAACTGAACCTCTACAAACTGTGAGCTAAGTAAACCTTTCCTCCTTAACTTTGGGCGTTAGGTGTTGTGTCCCAGCAAAGAGAAAGAAGTAACTAAGATACCCAGGGAAGACTGTCCAGGTCAGTCTGTCTGTCAGGGCCTTGGCGGGGAAGGGCTCGGTATTAAGATGTGGGTGGGAGGGCCAGTGAGATAGTTCAGTAGACTAAGTGCCTGCTTAGGCAACTCAGGTACCAGGGTTGTTCTCTGGCACCACATGCTGCACCAGTCCCACCCCCAGAGGGCGCTGAGCTGGCCACCAAGACCAGGCATGGTGGTGCATGCCTGTAATCCCAGCGCTGGGGAGGCTGAGACAGGAGGATCACTCTGAGTCGGAGCTGCGTAGTGAGACCCCATATGAAATCTATATGATGTAAGTGGGGCCATTGTAGAGTGTCCTGTGGGTTCATTGGGCAAAAGCCCAATGTTCATCTGACCTCCTGAGCAAGGGGCAGCAAGTATGTGGCAGCCCATAGCAAGACAGTCATATCCTTCAGAGGCAGATCCTCAGAATAAACCTCTTTAGAGACACATGACATATGTGCAGGACTGCGGGGACTCGTACAGACAGACACGTATGAACTGGGTGTTTATTTCCATAGACATCACTGGCTGTGCTGGAGAACCCTGGTGCACGTGGGTGAGCAGGGCACTTGGCGATGGTGCGTGGAAGTGGGGCCTTTGGCGAATTAGGTCTGGGTGAGTCGTGAATCCGTACCCTCGAGTGGAGGCATTCAAGTTCAGATGAGATGCCAGAGGCCTCTGTCTGCCTCTGCCTCTGCCTCTGCCTCTCTCTCTCTCTCCTCTCTCCCTGTCCCCCTTCCCTAAGACGCCCACAGTGAGATGCACCACCAACAGCATCAGAGTGGAGGTCTCGGGATGAGCTCCCTTGCTGGCCTCTGCTCGGCCCTCGGAGCTCTGAGAAGGGGATGCCAGCTGCATGAGTCCCCGCGTACCCCAGCTGGGGTGTGTGTAGCACTCACAGCATCTCCATGCTCCGCTCTTGTACAGACTGAGGCTGCTCACAGAGGACCCCGGCCCCCTGCTGAGTCGCTTAAACTTTACCACTGCTCACGCTGACACATAAGCAACATCCCGGAGCACACCCTCCACACCTGGATGCAGGACACTGACCAACCACTATATAGACTAAGACTCGTTTGCTCCTGGGTCGAGAGGAGGGCTGAGACCTCACAGGCTGTTCCTAGCCTGAGGCACCTGTGGTGGAGCTGGTGAGTGGATGCTGGGCTGAGCCATCAGACCCTTTGTCCCCACCCCTCACCCTGTAGCTTCCAGGAATGTGGGATGCTACGGCCCTTCCTGCCAAGAGGCCACCACGACCCCCCCCAGGGCAGGTGCATGGGGCCCAGGCCTGCTCCTGCCGACCCAGGCTGAGTGCTCTAAGGGATGGGTGGAAACTCTTTCTGTGGCCTGTCCTAGGCCAGTGCCCCTCTGCTGGTCCCGAGGGTCACTCTCGAATATTCCTTCATGCAGACTTCTTCTCAGAGTGCTTCCCGAGAAACAGCCAAGACACTTTCACATTACAAGTATTTTATTATGTCTGCTTTCTGAGGAACTCATAAGTAATGCACTTACCTCTACACCAAATTAAAAATAATAAATATGCCCCTAACTATAACATACAGGAGAATAGAAGTAGAGTGAGGTGTAGCAGTCTCAATGCCTGTAATAGTTAGCAGTAACACACAGGTGAAGCCACTTCAAAAGGCGAGAAGTGCGAGACACTCGTGCCCTGAAATTATGGTGTGGAGGCTTCAGGACCCGAGGGCTGCTTCCCTAGAGCCCCCGAGTGTGGCCAGCAGCCCTCCACAGGACTCTGGAGGAGCTGTGGACGCGGGCCAGTTCTGACCCCGACTCACGCAGTGCTCCTTGCTTCGCGGGGTGACTGTGCTTCTTCAGAGTGCAGTGCGGGAGCAGCACAAAGACTGCTCTGTGCTTTACGAAACCCCAAGAAAGGTTCTCAGCCCAGGTGACAGGAGACCTTTCTCCTACGTGGGCCGTGACTGTTACCTGGAGGTCACGCAAGTGTCAAAAATAATCATCAATAAGACCCAAAGCACTGCAGTTTGCGCCACTTCAAAAGACAAGCAAATGAACAAAGACCCAAAGCAAAACTCTAAACAAAAGTTAAACAGCTCTGTGCAGCAAAAGTAGAAATCAGCAAACCACTGCGAGGGGGAGCAGTGAGTTTTGGGCCTGGAGACCCAGCTGCTTGCACAGAGGTCGTGGTTGCTATGACCTAAGCCATCACCTGGGATGTCTGACAGGGCCTGGCCCAAACAAGAGACTGCGGTGCATGCTTTGCTCAGAGAAAGGCAGGGCTTGGCGTCCGAGGGAGGGCCCGGTCCCTCAGCTGCTGCTTCCCCTCGGATGTTGAAGAGCTTGGGGGAGAAGGCCAGCTGGGATGCCGCCTGGCCTGGTTCAGTGCAGGTCAGACACAGGTGTTCAGCACAGGTGTGCTGTGCTGGCAGGTGAACCGGCTAGGTGTGGGGGTGAGGGCTGGTTAAGCCCGCTCCCTTCTGAGAGGAGTGGCTCCTGTTTCCTGCCACATGCATGGCTCCCAAGAAAGGGGATTGTGTGCCCTTTTGGCTTTTTTTTACCCCTGCGTGAAACGAAAATCTCAGAGACATGTCCCATTTTGTGGGAGCTCAGACCAGGCTGCTTAGCAGGCACAGGGCAGGGGTAGGATGAGACGCTCCCCTCCTGAGGGCACGTAGGTGCCTTAGCTGTCCCAAAGTCTCCAGGAGCTCTCTGGGCACCACTGAGCTCTCACCAGCCAGCCTCTGCCGTGGGCCACCCTGGTGGGCACCATTCTCCCTGCCTGATGGCTGAGATTCATCCCAGGAAAACCCCAGTAAGAGGAAGTCCTGGGCTGCTGGCGTTGCTGCCTGTTCCACGCCCTCCCTGTTCTCCTGTGCTCTGCTTGGGGCTCTGGGTGTGACCCGTACCCAGCCACCTCGGTCCTCCTGTCCTTCCTCTTGGCCTCTGCACCAGCCTTTCTGACCTCTGCTGTCCCTCCAGTGTGCTGGGAGCCCCTGGCCCCACAGGCCAGCACCTGGGGCTCTTCCCTCTGCTTGGAGGGCCCGCACCCTACACCTGGCTGGCTCTCCTCTCTCCTTCGAACCTGTGCTAAATGTGCCTGGCTCATGAGGACACACTCGGCCCCCAGGGAGGACAGTAGGCCCCCCACCTTCCTCCTGCCTTTGCTCCTGCTCTGTTTTCCTTCTCACATCCGGCACCTCCTAAGATGCTGGTATCAGGCCATACAAGGCAGACTTGCGCCCTCTGGCCCCACCCCCTGTGGGCTGCTGAACT
The DNA here is from genome assembly GCA_002564305.1 of Octomys mimax. Taxonomy (NCBI): domain Eukaryota; kingdom Metazoa; phylum Chordata; class Mammalia; order Rodentia; family Octodontidae; genus Octomys; species Octomys mimax. The sequence goes on along the minus strand of NDGM011184588.1, from coordinate 19,869 downwards.
GAGCTCTGGCTGTGGCAGCTCAGTGTCTCCTGTCCCCACCTCCCCAGAGCGCGCAGCTGCCCACGTGTGTGTGAGTGGCAGCTTCGCTGCATGGACTCAAGGTCCACGAGCGAGCGTTGCTTGCACTTCCCTTGGCTTTTAAATGCTGCTTCTGGCTCTGCTGTGGTGCTGGGCCCAAGCCACCCAGCCCCAGCTGGCTGAGCAGCGCTGGACTTAGGAGCTTGCTGGTGACCTCCCCCTCCTCGTCTCATTTTCCCCATGCGCCCCTGCTCCCCACACACTGTCAGGGTCCATGTTCCACCTCCACTGTAATGTTTTACAACTTCCCCTGGTGGCTCGCTCACTGCCTATTACTGTGAGTTATTTACAGAAGAAATTCTGGCTTGAAAAGCTAAGACAACGGCACAAGCCATTTGTGTCAAAGGAATGTGTGCATCCTCAGACTTCAGGCCCATGGCCCTTACTGCATTTCTGAGCTCCTGCCTAGCATCTTGGAAGCGTTAGCCCAAGGGGCTTCACCGCCAGGCTCCCACAAGATGGAGAAGTGTCAGAGCCCTGGGGCAAGCACCAGAGGGCAGAGTGGTCATCCGCGGCTTATGTAGGGTGCAATGCACAGGTCAGGCTCATGGGAAGGACAGCAAGGGATTTCCGCTGGCCTCCCGCATGCTACTCGCCATGGAGGAGGCTTCCCGCTGCAGAAGTTGGCCCTTGGCCTTGATATATGCTCCCTTAATAGTCCACGCACAGGTAAGAAGTGATAGAGGGCCAGAGGGAGACCTCTGTACCAGCATGTCCCCAAGTGTCACTCTGTACTCCATCCCTAGCCCCACCTCTTACCCCAACTTGAGGAGTAAGGACTAATCATACTCCTTCCAGCCTAAGAGTTCAGAGGAGAAGGAGAAGCTGAGGCCAGGTAATAGAAGGCAGAAGGGCCTCTCCTGTCCCCCAGGTGACTGAATTGGAGGTCTCAGGACACTTGGGCCTCCCAGTCTTGATCTTTGAGGTGAGACTTTGGGATCCTAAGGAAAGTCAGGGTCTGTGAAGCCACTGCTCTTACCCGGAGAGGCTACCGAGGTCCCCTGAATGGAGTCCAGCCTGATCCGAGAGCGGGTGCACGGTGACCAAGGGGGCCAGGACCGACCAAAAAGGAGCTGCTGTGGGCTGGCTTGGCAGTGCAGTGTCTCTCCCTGTATCACCTCTCAGTCCTGAGGCCCTGGACACCGGCTAAGCAGAGGTCTCATGGAAACAGGCTGGGGAGAAGGGTGAGCTCCATATCCCTGGGACATGCTGGCCTGGACCTGCATGCTTGAGCCTCCTGCCTTGTAGTAGCTGAAGTCCCACTCATGTAAGTGCAAGGAGCCAGTGCTGCATCCCGCTGCCAGTCCAGGGGGCCCAGGGAGGTGTCAGGACTACGGCTCCTCCCTCTCTCAGTTCTGCTGGCCTCTGTGTGGACATACTCATCTGAGACGCCCATGGTGGCCACAGGAAGGTGTTGGCTTCCAGCCCTTAGTGACTCTGGGACAGCGGGGCGGGGGACGGAGTGTCTCTTTGTGGCATGCATGGGACAGGAGCCTCACGGGCTGGTAGGCCTACACGCCTTCCCCATCCATCGTGGTGGCCATGGAGACAGAGGCTGCTCAGGAATGCAGATTGGGGAAGAGGGCACCCAAGCAGCGCAGACAGAGACTGGGGAGGTGAGCCGCCTTGGGCGGCCAGGTGTGCTGGCACCAGGACACAGGGGGGAAGCCAGCTTGTCTCTGCTGAACCCTCTGGATACTTTCAAGTAAACCATCTTAGCAATACTTGCAGACTTACTGCGGAATCGGCAGGAGACAGCCTGCACTCCATTCTTCTGTTATTAACATCTTCCCTTACTAAGGTTCATTGCTGCAATTAATGAACCAACATGATGCATATTTACTCATGGAAACCTGCATTTTACTCAGACTTCCTTGGGTTTGAGCTAATGTCGCCCTCTGTCCCAGGACTGTGTCCTGGATACCTGCTGCATGGAGGCATGTGGCCTTCCTCGGGTGCTCTGGGCTGTCAGGGTCCCTCAGTCTTCCTTGTTTCCTGTGACTGCTCCCATTTTGGGGAGTGCTGACCAGTCCCCTCCGCTGGGGTCTGTGCGCTGATCCCCCACGATGACGCTGGGCTCGGGTCCCAGGAGGGGAGCACAGAGGCGCAGCATGTTCCCATCGCGTCGCCTCTGGAGCACCAGCAGTCAGCACCACCGGTCACTGCCGGTCACCGCTGGCCCTGGCCCGACTGCGACAGCCTCAGCTGGCTTCCTTGGTGTCCAGTGACTCATTCCCCCAGCTCCTCATCCTGTGCTGCTTGGTTCGTGCCCTGCGTGCCACCCGCCAAGGTCGTAGTGGCTGCGTTAACCCCGGAAACTTTTCAGTGTGGGGTTGTGTGCTCCTGTTTCCTTATTTAGTAGCCACCTGTCTACATGAATGCACACGCAGAGGTCTCCTTCGTGCTTTGGGTTATTGTCCAATTCATATCTAGTTTTGCTCGTGGCCCCAGCCTGGCAGTTCTTCCAGCAGTTGGCTCCAGTGTCCCGTGGGCCTCCTTGGCTTGCCTGGTCAGCGTGAGTGTGTGTGTGTGAGTATGTGTGTGGCCATGTCCACTCCCTTCCTCCCTAGCACATCAAGACTCTCCACGCTCATGGTGCATAGTTTCCAAGCCAAGCCGAGAATCAGACTTTCTCTCAGAAACTTTGGTGCCTTTGACTGTAGCCTGACCACAGCACAGAGGCCAGACACGCTCGCTGCACATGGGCATCGCGGCCTCTGAACACGCCGAGCGCCTCAGGAAGTGCATGTGTGTGCCCTGCTGCGTGCAGTGCATCCATAAACAGCTCCATTCACCACCAGCTGAGCCTGCACCGCTCTGTCCCTGAGCTAGCGCAGACCCTGTCACCACAGCGAGCCTGACACCACGGTGACGGGCTCGCCTCTCACCTGTGTGCCCACGCCCTTCTGTTCCAACACAGAGGATGGCCAGGTTCCCGCCGTCCACATCCACCCCTAACTGCTCCACCCCAGTGGAAGTGTACAGTGGCTTCACAGTTGTGACCCCGCCACCCCTTGGGCTTGACACTTTCCTTGTGCTGCTGTCCACTCAGCCTTTTTGCTATCCAGCCCAGTGGCCAACGGCCATGTGTCTATTTAGAAATAAGTTAATTAAATTTAAGTAACATTGAGTCCCAGCCCCTCAGCTGGACTGGCTGTATTTCCAGCGCTCTACAACCACCTGTGGCCAACGGGCCGCGCCGACGCAGCACACTTCCACCACATCAAGTCCCGGGGCACAGGCTAGATGCTTTCTGTGTTTCTCTGATGGGTGTCTGGTGACCACAGGCCAGTCCTGCCTTTCTAGCTGTGGCCCAGGTCACACCTGAGACCTCCTGCTTACCCAGGGGTGGGGTGAGATACCATGGGTGAGTGCTGGGTGGCACAGGTACAGAATCCGCCCTACAGAGCCGAGATTTCTATAAGAGGAGGTGTCCACAAGAGGTCACGGCTCAAGGAGCTGCAAGGCCTGGGCCGGGGGTGATCAGAGCCTCAGAAGAGGGGAGGCTGGGGTGAAGGCGCAGTGAGGCAGACATCCATAAACAGCTCCACTCACCACCAGCTGAGCCTGCACCGCTCCTGCACCCATGCCAGCCAGGGCAGGCGAGGGGCGCTGCTGCCGCGGGGTGCTGGACTTAGGGTGCCTGGCACAGTGAGCGTGCTTTGGGCACAGAAGACATGCCAGCACAAATGGAAGACAGGTGGGCATATGATGCCCTGCAGGCACCTTTGGCTTTACTAGGAAAGCCCGCAGAGCCAGGAGAGAATGCTGCTGGAGGGTTGCATGACTCCTCCCCATTTCCAAGCCCCTCAGCAGTGGCCGCTGCTATGGGTGGTGGAGGAGCTGGACCAGGAAGACCCCGACTTGGGCCCTCATCTCCCTCAGCCTTTCTGTGGCCCTTGTCCCCTCCACTTCTCAGAGCCCTAACTCCATGGTGCTGCGTGGTGGCTCTGTGCTGGGCCTGCCTACACTCTTGTCTTTATCTTGCTGTGTCCGATTTTCTGATGCTGCCATAACAAGTCACCACAACCTTAGTGGCTTAAAGACAACACCAACTTGCTGGGTTCAAGTTTTCTAGATTAGAACACAGAGCCTGCCAGGCTAAGATCAAGGTGCCTGCAGGCTGCATCTCCATCCAGGAGCTGTCCCCAGCACTTAGCCTTTGGAGCCCCCTTCCTTTTCCAAGGCCACCAGTCACAGACCACGTCCTTCTTGGACACCACACCTGATCCTCTTCTGTTTTTTAACAACCCACATGCAAGTGTGACTCTATTGGCCTTTGCATATAACCCAAAGCATGCTGTGCATTTGACAGTCCTAACTGCAAGTCCTCGTGGCTGTGCCGTACAGGGCCACATGGTCACAGGATGCAGGCTTTGGGATGAGGCTGTCTGTGGGGAAGTGATGTCTGCTACCATTTTGAGAGTTTCATCTCTACAGTCACATTCATTCCGGGCTTTCCCTCAGGCCGTTACTGTTCTCACATCCAGAGTCTGTTTTGTCCCTGGCTTGCACGTTTGGAAAACTGCACTGTGGAGAAGCAAAGTTCATTTTGTGGAGCTACCAGAAATAGAATGAGAAACAGGGAGGAGTTTGGTCAGGTGTACGGTGCAGCCATTCTAGGGCAGAAAGAGGCCGGGGGTCCAGCACCAGGCAGAGCCCTCAGCGCTGCCCAGGGCAGACGGGAGGGTGCGGAGGTCAAAGGCGATGCCAGATGGGAGGAGCAGCAGAGCAGAGGGAGCACGGCGAGCGAGCGCTGGGAGCCGTGCGGCGGAGAAGGTTGTATTCAGACCCCCGAGGGGGCAAGTTAGGGCACTACTTTGCCCAGAAAAAGAGATTAAAGATGTCTATGGGAACAGACACAGGGAATTTTGGCAGAGTAAAGCATGCTTTGGGACCGATTACCCCACAAGGTCAGACTCGGTAAGCAGAAGTGGCCACCTGGAATCTAACGGAGACTGCTCCTTATCAAATGCTGGCTCACCCTGGCTCTTAGCAGTGGCGATCCTGCATGCTGTTCCTCAACCACGAGGGAGCCAGGGCTCAGAGAACGGGGAAGCCAGGGTTACATGCAGGTCTCTAGGAGGCCACTGTCCAGGCCCATCACTCATACCATGCTCAAGGCAGGAAGGTGAGGTGTGAAGACAGAGCCCGGGGCCTCGAGGCTGGCTCATGGGGCTGTCCAGGAGTGAGGGGCATGGGCAAGAGTGTGGTCAAGGCCGGGGAGCTGCTCAGGAGGAGAACTGTACGGAGGGTCTGCACTGGGAGGTGGAATCTGGGGGAGGGGGCTTTCAAAGCACTGCTCTCTTCCCAAACACTTGTGGGTGGCAGGGTGGAAGGGCCGTGCAGAGCTTTGGGAAACAGACTCAGCCTCTTAGAAGGAAACTGCCTTGGAAGGGCCAGCCCCAGTGCTCCCGGGGTTTCTCAGTGGACACCTGTCTGTTGTTTAGGGGTGACCCAGATCGCCTCTGTCCTAGTGCAGGCTGCTTGAAGGTCCCTCCAGCTTTGCGCTGCATAGTGATGAGTTTTCTGCTTCACTCAGCACTTTCTGCTCACTTCTCAGGGCTCCCCCAAAGCCTTCTAGGGGTTTCCTGGGTCACTCTGGCTCACAGGACTCAGATTCTTTAAAGATGCCCCTTGCTGCCCACAACAGGGCCTAAGACACTTCGTCCCCACAGGGAAAGACTAGGACAGCTTTGGGCTCTGTGAACCAGAGGGCTGGGGCAGCCATTTAACTCGGAGGCTATGTGTGCAGGTGCCCTACACAGGGCTCCACAGCGGGCAGCGGAGGTCCAATAAAGCTGCTCACAAACGCAGGTGGAGGCTGACTTCTCTTCCTGGACTGTCGCCTGCTGACCCCTGCTAGGGCCCTTATTCTGTCTCGTTCAGAGTCGTGCGCAGTCATAAAGCAGCACAGCCGCATGCCTGCCTCCCCCTGTAGTTGCTCTCCTACTTCCTCGGTGAAGGGCAGCCCCACGGTCTCCTTCAGCCTGGGCAGCATCCCCGAGATGGACTGTCTTCATCTGCCAGCAGCCGCACAGCTCCGCACCATGGCGCCAATTCCAGTGCGGTTTAGTGAGATTTATGGCTGCGAGCCAAGATCACAGAACCATTGACCTCCTGTGGCCAGGGGGAACCACAGAGGTCCGCTGGCTCAAACCTCCCTGCCCACACGGAGCCGGCAGAGTCCAGGAGGAGCTGAGACTTTCACACTATCTGCACTGGACTCCTTGTCCTGGGGCCCCCATGGTGGACCCAGGCTCTGAGAACCCCAGTTGGCCTCTCCGCCTGCAGCTGCTGTTTACCAGGCAGAGTGTCCGGAGCTAGGACCTGGAGGGTTGTGTTGCCTTTGTCCTCAGTGGCCCCCCTACAGTGCCCCGTCCCCAGAACCCATGCCTCGCCCCCACCCCGCCCACCGAACCCCTCTGCTCCCTCACCGTGTGTTAGCCTTGGCGACAACTCCTCCTGGCAGCTGGCCACAGAGGTCCCCTTAATACTAACAGCATGGCATGCATGGGGAATGCCTGGCACCCTCTAGATCGCCTGAACGCGTTCATCTCTCTTTCCTTGGATGAACCTGTGCTCTACTGCCACAAGCGTATTCACATCTTAACTAAGAGGACACGCATGCCCACAGCCACGCACGCACACATGCGCACGCGCGCACACGCAGGCTTTGTGAGGTGCCTGGCTGCTTATTGTCGTGGGATTTTCCCGTGCGCAGAGGAAGCGTGGCTGCTGACAGCGCAGTGCGGCTGGGCACTGTCCCTGCGGCCAGGACCCCGACCCCGTCTGGCGGCTGTCCCGCCCTCAGCGGCCTTTGGGACGAGGCCCCAGCTTCCTCACCTCCAGATCCTGCCCCTCAGCCTCAGCGCTGCCGCCCTGCCCTCATGCCTGCTGCCCCTGCAGCTCCATCTTCTGGCAAGGTTTAGGGTTAGTGACACGATTTTATCCACTGCAGGCCACAAGCCCAAAACTTAGTTGGAGGAGGAACAAAAGGATGCTAAACAACCCTTTCAACTCTCAGCTCCACTTATGTGGTGGGAATGCAGGGAGGGCCCTTAGCTATTTATGGATCGCCATTTATTTTTCCTAAAGATGCGCTCAGAGTGCTTGCAGTGTGATACCCATGCGACCCTTTTCTGTGAAGCTCGGGCTTAGCAGCAAGCTCCAGCCCGGCCTCTCTGTTGCCAGCACCCTCCCCGGGGTGGTCTATCTGCTCTTTGGGGGCTGTGGGCTGAGGCTCTTGGCATCCTTGACTACTGTACCCAGATCTCTGTGTCTATTTGGGTGTCCAACCTTGGCACCAGAACAGAGAGGAGCCAGAACTAGTAAGTCAAGCAGGCTTCTCTGAAATACATGTTTACTCCTGAGTTGGATTCATCCCGAGTTCTCTAGATGGCGTAACCTCTACCCAGCTTGTAGCACGGGCTGCTGGAAAGGAGCAGACTGGGGCGACCTGAGCTGACGAGGCAGAGACACTGGGGCTCTATAGAGCCATGCAACACAAAGAGCCAGACTGAGGGGCCAGGCTGCAGGATCTCAGCAGAGTTGCATGGGGCAAACCCCCGAGCTTCTTATGCAGAGGAGGGGTGTGGAGAGGCGTAGATGAGGCTGCCAGACACTGCCCCTCACTGTGACTCTGAACTGGACAATGACGCACCCTGCAGCAGACTGAATGACCTCTACCCAAAGGAGCTGCTTCCCTGTTCTGACCCCTGATCCCTGTGAGAGCCAGATGGCAACCCCAAAGAGAGACAGAGGAGCAGGCGGTACGCGGAGGGCAGCTCTGGGAGCTGGTGTGGGCAGGACGGGGGCTCCTCCTGGGGTCCTGGCAGAGTGGCCCTGCGACTCGTAGGTTTCACTCTGGCTGCAGAGCCTCGAGGAGTGCGTGGAGTGCCTTTCTGTTCCTGAAGCCCCCGGTCTGTGGTGCTTCATCACAGCGGGCTCACGTCCACCCGCAGACACATGACGGTGTAGCTGGGCTGGAATCAAGCATGGCAGTGGGCTTTGGAAGCCTCTTCTCATTCCCTGAATTAGAGCCCCTCAGCTCCCTTTGCTTGGGTTTCTGTCTGGTGCACTTTGCTTATGACCTGGACAGTGAGTCCGTGAAACAGGCAGTTTGCTGTCTTCAGAAAACAGCAAGGTTGGGGCCGACCAGTGGCAGTCGGTTAATTGGTAGGATTCTCACCCTGACTGCACTAAATAGCAACGTGTAGCACTAGGGTCGTGACCCATCTTGTGCATATAAATGTATGGGCTGGTAGGGCTGGAAATCCTTATAGTCTAGCACTTCACAGTCTGCCAGCTCCGGGGGCAAGAGAGCCAGTGTGAGCTTTGCAGTCAGGAAGAACAGGATCCAAATCCTGACTCCACATCTTGCCGCTGTGACTGTGGCAGCCTCTGAGCTCTGGAATCCCACCCACCCTGGAAAGCAGGCTGGCTCAGGCGGGTGCCACAGGGGAGCGGAGTGCTCGGCAGAGTCCTGAGTAGGGACAGCTCCCTTTGATCCCCTCCCCTCTTCTGGCTGTGACAAAGTTAACAGGACTCCGGCAGGCATTCTCCTCGGACCACTTCCGGGATCCCATTCCAAGTCGAGGGAAGCAGGAGGACAGGTCTCCCCTGTAGAAGGAAGTGCCAAGCCCTGGGGGAGGTCCAGGCCCTACTCCAGCTAAGAACTGGGCTGTCCTCTCACCACACATTCCTCCTCTCCTGGGCTGTGCAGAAAGCTGGTATCTCCCCAGTGAGCTGCCTTTAGATCCTCTGCCTTTAGATTCCCCCTTCGCGTTGGACCCCCCAAGCCTCTCACATGTGTCCAGGGCCCAGGACTGCAAGAACTGTGATTTCCATTTGGCTTCTGCGGCCGCTTGGTCTGATTTGCACTGGCTTTGGAGTGACTGCTGTCTTGCTGTTTGGATTTGGGGGCTATTTCAAGTTTTGTCCTTTTCTCTTTCCCTTTTCTTGAAGCCTTTATTCTAGGATGGAGGTGTGTGTGTGTATGTGGGGAAGAATTAAAAGTGAAAAACCCCTAAAACTCACAGCCCTATCTCAGCTGTCACTACCAGGGCCCCTCTCTGGTGTGGCCTACTGTCCCACATCAGGGGTCTACACTGAGAGACAGGCAGGATGGGGCTCGGGGTCAGAGCACAGGGACACCCTCCCCATCAGCTCTTGTGCCTGCTGTGGTGTAAGCAGGGTGGCGTTGCCGGGGGGATAGCATGAGGCACTGGCTTCCTGCTCTCCAGAGACGCCTTTCCCAGCCCTGCAAGCCCTCAAAGGGGTGAGCTCAGCCATGGGAAGGGATGGGGCTCACAGAACCAAGAGCTGCTGCTGCAAATCTCCTCCTTCTGTCAGGCCCCCAGAATCTCTCCATCCTTTCTGTGTGGCTGTTTGGCCGCTACGTCCCACTGCCACCTTCGCGGGACCTGGCAGTTCTCCCTCTGGCAGCCCTGGCAGGAGGATTTGTGCATGGTGCGCTGCGTCCTCATCGCTGCCCAGGTTAGGCCATCTGGGGAGTCCAGATCAGCTCCGTGGCACCTGGCAGAGCCCAGCCTCGCCTCCAGCTCCCCCTGTGCCCTGCTTTCTTCTTTCCCTTGTTCCTTCATACAGATTTCAGCTGTTCTGCAGTGCACAGCGCGGCCGCCTGCCCGGATCCCGCCTATCATTCCTGAGCTTCCCACCACACACACTCTGAGCATCCGAAGGCAGAGAGGGAGCTTTGCCCATGCTGCAGCTTCCGACTGGGACCAGTCTCCAGAGCCACCGAGGGCACTGCTGTCCCAGCAGAAGCGCAGAGGCCAGGGGACTTCACAGTCACTGTGCTTGCTCAGCCTATGGCCACAGGGATCAGTGAGGGCATGCTCACTGGAGACAGGGTGCAAGGGAGGGGCTGGCTCCTCCCCAGCGCCTGTTCAGCACCCTCCTCTCTGCCCTCCTGTAGCCAATGCTCCTTGGAGTGGGAGCGGGCCTGCAGCTGTGCTTCCTGGCCTGTCCAGGCTGCTTGCTTGGCCGGTGCACTGCCTCTTGTCCCCACCTGCGGGCTGCAGGTGCCGGTGGGGGTGGTGCTGGCTTGTGTTCCTCTATGGAGAGCTGCACTTGCCTGGTGGAGCCACTGCCTAGAGACACCTGAGATAGTGAGCTCTCACCCCAGGTGTGGCCAGGGGCAGACTGAAGGCAGCTGCCCAGCACTCCAGTGGACGGTTTCTGTGCTGCCCCAGAGCAGTCCCCCGAGGCAGGCTTCCTGTAGTGTCCACCACTGCCTGGCTTCTCTTCTTGGCGTTTGGTTTCTTTCCCTTGTCTCCAGCCTGGCTTCTAGGACACTGGATCTGTGATGAAGGCCATCTCTTCCCCCATGGGGTGGCCTGGGGTCCTAACCTGTGCATGAAGAGTGCACCTGTGGCAGGGTGGGGTCAGGTACGAGTCAGGCTTTGGACCCACCAGCAGACTCCAAGCATGGCGGCCTCCAGGCTGCCTTCATCTGCAGGGCACCCCGGGCCCGGAGGGAGGTTGGGAGGGAGGCAAGGAGGAAGCAGAGCAGAGGGAGGGTGCTGGAGCGGGAGTGGAGCTCATCTGCCACTGCCCCACACAGCGCTCCTGCCCCCTCAGACAGGAGGCTTGGGAGGTGGCAAGGTCGGTCCCTCGGAGCCACTGGGAATGGAGACAAGAGGGCAATTTAAGGGGTGAGGCTCACCCTCCCCCTGCCTCCCTCCCAGCCTCCCTCTGGCCTGTGGGCATCAGGTCAGTGCAAAGAACCCAAAATCTGAACGGGACAGACAGGTGGGAGGCACAGCTGGGTGGAAGTGGTCCTCGCAGCCAGGTGATGAGTGCGATTCAGCACTGCTCACTGGGCGGAGCTGCAGCCACGGCCTGTCTGCTGTCCTCTGAATCTGTCCTGCGGAGGGCTCCATCTCCATGGCTGTCTGAGCTCCATTCTCTCTGCAGCTTGCTATGGCAGCCTCCTCCCACAGGCTTGCTGCATGACTCTGCCTCTTCCACACTGCCTGGCACAGAGTTACAGCAAGCTTTGCACAAGTAAGTGGTGTGTGGTCCTGCACCCTTGCTGCGCCTGGCCTCCAGCCCCTCCACAGTGCCTCTGTATGGAGACCACCTAGCTGGAGATCCATCAGCTGCAGAGCTGGGCAAAGCCAGCCAGAGAACATGGCATGTGTGGGGTGAGGCACAGGAGAGGGGTTGCTACCAACTTCTTGCTGATTGCATGAGTAAACACACTTTGGTCCTTGGGTGGTTTCCTTTTTCCTGTCCAGTGTCAGGGCCCCACCTGACTTCAGCTTTCTGTGCTCAGACTCTTGTCTCCATTTTTTCATCCTCTGGCATCCTTCCCCCCATCAAATTCAAGAGCTGCACTGGCTAGGACGCCACAGGGTCCTGCCCCAGCCCCTCTGCCCTCCCTTCCAGCTACTTTGGCCTTTAGCTGTGTGTGTCTCCCTGCCTGATGGCTTTTCTCAGTCTCCTTCCCTCTGCCTGGCCTCCTGTTCAACCCTCTGCCCCAAGGCCCGCCAAGTGGCCTCAGGAAAGACTCCGCCTTCCCAGGGCAGGCTGGATTTCCAGCCTCCCCTCCGCTCCCCGCTGCGCCTCCTGGGAAGCAGCTGGGAACACCTTGTGCCACCACTCAGGAAGGTGCACTGGGGATTATCAATTGACTTGGAGTGCAGGATCGACAGATCCTGTTCTTTGCCATGTCTCTAGAACCTCACGGTGCCAAGCACGGAGAATTCCTTCATTGTGTTTTTATTGGTTATTGATTTTTTCATAGGTAACAAATTGGAGAAGCTGATTGAGTTGCATTTGCATTTTGACATTGTCACCCTGTTTCCTTTGAACCTTCCAAACCTGTCCTAGCAGTCGGAGCTTGGCAGTAGCAGTAATTATAACCCTAAATAGCATTTACTGAATTCCTTCAGTTTCCTGAAGCACCTTGACAGGCACTTTCTAATTTAGCACCACCAAGTCACCATGAAGTGACTAAAATTTTTCCTGCTTTACCCAGGAGAAAGCTGATACTTGGTGCGATGTGGAAGGCATGTCTGATGGCACCTCTGCTGGTGGGAGCTGTGTGACCTCACACTCCTCTGAAGAAGTATCTGGGTCTCAGTTGTCTCAAGAGCACGTCAAGCTCTTCCTGGGCATTCCCCGTACGCATGAGCCAGCTGCCCTGTTGCTGGACATGACACCCAGCGCCCACAGCTCAAAGGAGAAGCTCAACTGGCTCCCGTTTTAAGGGAATTCAGCCCATGGTCAGCTGGCTTCCAGGCAGACCAGTCAGGGTGGAGGAGCCTCGAGGAGCAAGGGCGGCAGGAGAGCAGCACTGGAGCCCAGTGCCTGCTGGGAAATGGCTGGGGGCCAGGTATCATCCCCCGACTCACACCACCGCGACACACCCAGACACTCCCAGAAGTGCACTTCTCCAATCCCCTCGTGGATCCCAAAGCCTATGAAGCCGACACTGCACCTAAGCTGCCACACCCGACCCTACTTCATCTTCAAGAGAAGATGGCAACCAGGCTGCAGTTCTGCCTAACAATCATCTGTGGGCAAGAAGCATAATGGTCCCTTCCTCAAAGTCTCAATAGCACCAGCATTTTTCAAAAGCCCAAGTAAACATGTCTCCTGAGACTCAAGTCTTAGCTATGAAACTTTATAAAACTAAAATTCAAGTTGCATATTCCCAAGGTACAGTGAAATAGGGTAAACATTCCCACTCCAAAGGGAGGAATAGGAGGGTGGAAAAGAATAGGACCAAAGTAAGATTGAAATTCAGCAAGCAAACATTGTGTCCTGTGGCTCCACAGCTGGCACCTGGGACACGTGGTAGTGGGGTCAGTGTTAGGCAGGGCTCCTCACCTGGTCTCCCTTGGGCTGGTTCTGCTTAAGGTCAGTAGCTTTCCTCAGCGGGTGAGAAATACTTCGGGCGTCTCTGACTTGCTGGGGTCCCCACTGCACCTTGGGCTTCAAAGTATCACACTCTATCCTCAAGGGCTCTTTGCCTGACTTTCTAGGCCTTAAAAAAAAGTCTGAGTAGCAGCTTCCCTCATCCCAAATTCTTCCATTCTATATGCCTAAAAAGCCAGCACCATGTGGATTAGGCCAGAGCCTGATGCCAGCTTGGCCAGCAGCCAGCCCCGCTTGGACAACAGGTACGGTGGCCACCTAGTGCCTGAACGGCTGGACTCAGGGAAATGCTTCCCTAGGCAGCTCTAAGTGGGCAAGACACCCTGGTGTGCTCTTCTAGAAACAAAGTCTTTTAGAAGAGTTTACATTTTCATACACTTGAGTATGTGACAGATAGGGTCTGGCCATTTCCTCAAATGCCCTCAAGACATCTTTCTTTTTCCTGAGGCAAAGTACTCATAATATCTTTTTAGTGATAGTCTCTTTGGCAAAAATAGCTATTTTCTTCTATTTTATGCATGGTTCCTTTTTTATGTTTATTTTTTAAAGAGGATACAAAATGGTTTAAAAAAACCCATTAGAAATGATACAGAATTTCACTAAACAAAATAATAAGACTTCAACAATGGTTGTATTGCATAATGTTATCTTCAAATTAGTTATTTAGATTACCACACATAAACATGCAAAATTGGTTAAAAATCATTAAAAAATTAAAAAGGAGAAGAAAAATTAAGCATTAGCTGCTCCTCTCAATAGACCAGCAGAAATCAGCAGTACAAAAATGGGCACCTGAGATGAATACATGCTTCACAAATAAAGAAAGACAAATGGCAAATGTATACATGAAAATATGTTCAGCATTCTCGGTCATTCAAGAGATCCAAAGTAAAATAATGCTGAGATTGATCTTACCCCAGAGAGAACGGCTATCATCAAGAAATCAGCCAGTAGCAAATGCTGGAGGGGTTGGAGAGAAAAAGATGCCCTTCTCCACCATTGGTGGGAGTGTAGACTGGTACAACCAGTATGGAAATCACTGTGGAGACCCCTCAAAAAGCTAGGGCTAGAGGGGCATTCAGCCCAGCTGTTCCCCTCCGGGGCGTTCTTCCAAGTGAACTGAAGCCATCATACCACGTTATCTGCTCCCATGTTTATAGCAGCACAGTTCGTCACAGCTAAATCTTGGAAACTCCTCAGTTGCTCATCAACTGAGGAATGGATAAAAAAGATGTATTGTTGCACAATGGAGTATGACTCAGCTATAAAAAGATAACCTCAAGGCTTTTGTAGGTAAATGGGTGCAACTAGAGATAGTATTGGTGAGTGAGATAACTCAGACCTGTGTGTGCAAACACCGCATTGTCTCCCTAGTGTGAGAGCCTGGCTGAAAGGTAGAACAGANCACCATGAACGGGAAAGCATCTGCTCAACGGGGAGGGAACACTGGGGTGAGCGAAAGCACAAAAGAAGGAAGGGAAAAGGTGCACACGGTTCCTTTGGATTGAAATTTAAAGTTTTATTCTCTGCTTTTTGTTCTTAAATCTCACCATAAACCTGGTTAAAAGCAGCCGGAAGTAGAAGGCCACAAGTTGAACTTTGGGCAGTCTTGAAATTTCCTTTATCAGATAGATTAGTCCCTCACACTAAAAGCCCTAAAGACACGGGCAAGATGTAGGCAGAATTTCTACCAGAGTGTGATACACACAGCCTCTATTCTAACTGCCAGTGGAGTCCTTGTTCCTAGCCGAAGCCCCCTAAACCCGGCCTTCATTGCCCACCTTCCTAGCAGTGCTGCAGAATTACCCACCAAGCTCTGTGTACAGCACTTGAGGGTTTCTCTGGCCCACATCTCCCAGTTCTTCCCACCACTAGTTCTGCAGGCTTCTAAGCCATGTGATCAGGTGCAGGCAGTCACACAAGGTCCCGCTCTTTAGTACCACAGTCTGTTTCAGGTGGCCTTCCCACTGCTGGGACTCAATACCAAACACCCACAACTAAAGGAAGAGAGGCTTAACTGGACTCACGTTTCAAGGCGATTCAGACAGTAGTCAGCTGGCTCCAAGCAGAAGCCTTGTGGTGGAAGGGCATGGAGGAGCAGAGGTGCTCAATCGTGGTGCCCAGGGAGGAGGGCAGGGGGCAGTGCCAGCCAGGAAGTGGGCCAGGGAGCAGAGGAAGTGCCTGCGTCGCACCTGCAGCTCCCGCCCAGACGCCCAGGCAAGTGTGCACCCTCAGCCCCCAGGCAGATCTGAGAGCCAGCAAGTTGGCTCTGTGTCCTAATCACTGTGCTACAGCACCCTGCAGCCTTCTCATGGATGTCTCGTTTGCATTTAAAAATTATTTTCCTTTCCTGTGTCTTATTTACAGATGCATCCTGTATGCCAAGCACAGTGCCAGCACATAGCAGGACGTCGGAGTATGCACTGAGTGGAGATCGAGCAGGACACTACGTGGGTGAATCCCGTGGCAGCGGAGGGCACGGCATCCTCCAGCTCTGAGGTGAGCAGCAGTAGGACTGGCTTTGTTCTGACCCACTGCCACTGCCCCAGGCTGGAGCTCCTCTGCCGGCTCCAGGAGGGCTTGATGCAGGCAGACCTGCCCTCTAGAGCTGCTGCTGGCTCTTGTGCTGTGCTGCCCAGTGTCAGCTACCCACACAAGTGTCTGGCTCACCGAGTCCCCGAGAGTCCCTCAGAGTTGGCAGGGGCCGAGGCTGCCTTTGGAGACCCTCATTGCAGACTTGAGCCACTGAGAGCCTGCTGGCTTTCCTTGGACTTTCTGCGGGTGTCTGGCCTTCTCCACTGTCCTCTGAGCCACCTGATTAAACCCTCACTCTCTTCAAGCAAGAAGGCGGCAGCGGTGGGACAGCGTCACCTGCTATAGCTCCTACCTCTCAGTCTCTTGTTTTCCCACGCACCACCCAGTTACAGTCCTTATTAGATCTGAAGTAGTGTTTAAGAAAAACGTTATGTTTTCCACCTATTATTTATCTGCCCACATCTTTATCCCCTGTGAAGGATTCAGTGAGGTTCTTTGTCTCTTAAATCATGCTTGTGTCTGTGCTTGTTGTGTGTGTGACACACATGTGTGCATGCACGTGAGCTTGGAGTGATCAAGAGGAGTGACTTGGGCTCAGCATATGTAAGAATCAAGCAACTGTACTAAGCTGTGTGTATTTTTAAAAGTCTGATTTCAGTTGGTTCCTCTGTTCGGGTGACATTGTTTACACAGCTCTGTTATTTACGGTGCATGGTGAAACTGGGCTGAGAAATGAATTTACAGCCAGAATGAGCTGAATAAATCTTGGGAACAACACCTTCTCTGACAGCCCTGTTGAGGGCCCTCAGCCTCCAGCTTTACGGCTCTGGCCTGCAAACACACTCCCAGGTCTGCAGCCTGGCCACACAGGACAAACCCTGCGCCCAAACCCTCCCTCCAGAGACCCCAGCCCCAGGTCCTGGTCACGCCACGGAGGCTCCTGAATCAGATGGTGAGGAGTGGGAGCGAAAACTGTCGCGGAGGGAAGCACAGCAGAGATTAAGCTCACAGGAGACACCGCCCGTGCTGGCCACCCAAGGAAGGAAGCAGGCCTTCGCATCCTCTGTTCATTACATGGTGAGGTGGAGGGGCAGCGTGGGCCGCGCGCTGTGCTAATGGCTGTGGACAGGCCGTGGAGCGTCACGGATTAATGAAACGCCCTTGCAGGGCCATTTGGCAGGACGTGTCCAGAGCGGCTCTAACCCTGACAGCCCGCATTTCTCCTCATTGGTACAGAAAATGAGGCAATGGCTCAGCGAGAAAGGAAAGATTCCCGCCTGCCTGGAGGTCTGGCGCACACCTCCCGTACGGGGACGCCTTGGTTTCTGATGCTTCCGTTCACGGCAGCCCGGCCCACAACAGGAGCATGTGGCTGAGCAGTGCTTCTGTTCCCGAACTCCGCACTGGGTGACAAACACGTCTGTGGTCGTCCTCTGCAGAACCACGGACTGGACCGAGATGTCACCATAGTGTGGGCAATCGAAAATGCCTCCCTGCAAGGGGCTCACTGATGAAGTTCACTGAGCCGTCACGTAGTCCCCCACTGGGTGACACGTGGCTACTAAAACATGATTCTGAAGCTCCTAGAAATAACCAAAGATGCTTGCAGCACAAGGTTTAGAAGACGACAAGGTTACAGAGCTGGTCTGCAGCAAAGTAAATATGCGCATGTGCAGGATGAGACCAGCAGAGAGGCCTCAGTGAGCACGCGGGTAAACAGGCGCTCTGGCTGCACGAGCACACGGCGTGTGCATGTGCGTGCTGAGACAGGGACACGCGTTCTTTTCAGAAATATTCTGGATATTAAAACTCCTAGTTGCCAGGAGATAGCTCAGTGGCACATGTGCCTGCCTGGCAAGCGCAAGGTCCTGAGTTCAATCCCTGGTACCAGAAAACCAAAACCAAAAAAAGCCTCTAGTGGTGGGCTCTTGGAAGGCAGGGCTGCAGAGCTGCTGAGCTGGGGTCTCTGCCCTTCGCGGGTGGGGCTGCCTGCAGCAGGTCGGGCATGCCTGAGCCTCAGTGTCTGCATCCGTGAAAAGGGAGTAAAACATGACTTGTACTTTCAGTCAGTGGGGCAGTGCTTGGAGAACTTACTGCGATGCCTGATGGCTGTCGAGTAGTGGTGGCTTTTTGGTACTGGCGTGGTCAACACCTCTGCCTGGCTGCCATCTGGTAGTAAAGGACACAGTGCTCAAGCACGCAACAGACCCTGAGATGGAGTGACCTGCCATGGTCAGGACACCAGCTGGCGACCTGCGGTGCTCACCACCCTCAGGCTGCCTTTCATTGTATTATTTAAAAAAATTTTTTTTCCTGTATTTTAGGGAAGGGTCTACAGGGTGTTCAGGGTCTCACTACTTGATCGGACTTATAGTGATCCTCCTGTTTGCAGTCTCCCCAGAGCTGGGCTTACAGGCACATGCCACCATGCCCAGTCTCATTGGCCGTCTCAGCATGCCCGGGGGGGGCACATGGCAGTCCTGGGGATTGAGCCCCTGCCCCTGCCCCTGCTCGCAGGCACTGCAATCTGCTGCGCTATTTGGCCGGCCCTCGCTGCATTATTCATTAGCATGTGTGCAGCTCACGGCGAGCACCGGTGTCCCAGGGAGCTGGCACAGGCACACAGCATGTCTCAGCTCCCTCCTGCACCTTCCCCTCCGTCTCTGTTGCCCCCCCTTTGAGGAGGGCTCTCTGCTCCCAGGAAACCATCTTTTATTTTGCTCTTTTTTAGATTTTGGGCTTCTCATTTCTGTTCCCTCTCAGCCCATGAACTCTCGACCTCTGGGGTTGCTGAGCAGACAAAGCCCAAACCCAATATGCTCAGGCCTGGACTTTTGATCTTTGTGTACAGGCGTGTGCACAGACACATGTGCACATGTGCACACACTCACACACACACACACACACACACACTCTCACACACAAGGCACCTCCCTCCTTCCACCCTCCCAGCCTTGTTGAGCCCCTTTCCTTCCCTCACCACACCCTGCCTGCCCCGAGTTGCTGCTTTCAGCCCTAGATGCCTCTGGCCCTTCCCTGCCACGCATCACTGCCCCGGCTGCTGAGTCATCTGCTTGGTTGGCTGCGGCAGCTTTTGCTCTCGTGACCGCTGGGTCGGGGTCTGCTCCTTGGCCAGTTGACGCACACCTCTCCCAGAGGCAGGGCTCAGTGAGTGCCGAGCGACTGCCAGGTGGAGAAACGCTGCCCTGGGCCAGACCCTTCTTTTTTCATTCCCTCTCCTGTGCTGCTGCGAGAGCTGACTCCGAGTTACCAGCCTCATGGTGGTCACTTCTGCAGAACTGCCCGCGGGGAGTCCTCTGCTAGAGACCAAGCGCACTTCTGTGTCTGCCCACATCCCCACAGCGTCTCAGCCTCTCTCCTGTGGCTTGGGCAGCACTTCGAGGCTGGCGCATACGCTGCAGCTGGGAAGCAGAGAGAGGGCTGGCTGGGGTCCCCCAGTGCCCTTGGAGCTGCCCTAATGACTGGACTGCACCTCTCAGAGGTCCACAACCCCTGCTAATGCCTCTACCCTGGGCCCAAGTCTTACCCTAGATCCATATCAAAATGGGCCCAAGCAGGGCTGGTGAGATAGCTCAGCAACCTGCTTAGGCAAGCTCAGGGACTGGATGTGATTCCTGGCACCACATGGAGTGCCAGCCCTGCCCTCGGGCATGCTGAGCCAGCAACAGAGAGTGGGCATGGTGGCGAACTCCTGTAATTCCAGTGCTGGGGAGGCTGAGAACAGGAGGGTCACTATGAATCTGAGCTGCATAGTGAGACCCTGTACCAAATACAATAATAATAATAGTAATAGTAAAGATTCCATGCTTTTAAGTTCCGAGTGCCTGCCTTTGCAGAGGCTTTCTATGATCCCTTTGATTAGTAGTAATTTCCCCATCCGCAGCACTCTCAGCTCACAGAACCATGAGCACCCCGTGGGCCAGCAGTGCTGAGCCTTGAGTGCTGCACCCAGGGATACCAGGTATGGTGTTGAGTGGAAAGAGTCTGACGATCCTGGCATCTGCATATGGAGCAATGCACTCCAACTCGATCGCGTGTCATCATTCACAGACTCTCCCGGGAGCCTGTGGCAGCAGGGCTCTGCAGTCCAGGTGGAAGAGGAAAGATGGCTGGTGTGCACTCAGTGAAGGTGTGTGTGCGTGTGGGGCCACGGGTCCTGCCGCCCGGCCTGTGGGGTTCTGAGCTAGGCATCTATCTTGGAGGCCGGAGGGAGAGGAGCACAGGGCTGTACCGGGCAAGGCCCCCACCAGCCACTAGACCCTCCCCCCATGTTATGGTTTGTGTCTAGTTGTCCCCCCAAAGCCTCATGCAGTCATGGGGTGGGGA
>NDGM011184585.1:0-19433 GCA_002564305.1 Octomys mimax | reverse complement strand
ACTCAGATCCTTGCGTTTGTCAGTCAAGCGCTTATCCTACTGAGCCATCTCCCCGGCCCCTAAGTAACTAAATTCTGCAGACAGGGCTCAAACTGATCTTTCTACCAGACCCATCTTCTGAAGTATTTTAAAGTAAATCTCAGACATGATTTTTTTTTCTCTGTAAATACTACCCTACATATCTCTACTAGATGAGGAACTTTTTAAAAACAAAACATACTCACTGACCCATTGTCCTACTCAATAAAATGAACAATTGTTTAAAAAATATTTTAAGTTTATTAATATATTTCGCAAATAATGGCACCATTAACCTTTTGGAATGAATATAGTTAGATGGGAATAGTATTTAAATTATATATAAAAATAGTCTGGTGAACATTATTATTTTTTACCATTTATTATTCATTTTTTAAAAGTCACAGTCCAAACAAGGTCCATCTTCTTATTTGGTGAATGACTATTTCAATTCATAATTGTTCTCCATCAGGCTATTTATTAATTGAATAAACTAGATTGTTTTCGTATAACATTCACATATTCTGGGTTTGGCTTCATTGCATTCATACAGATTCGTACAGCATGTGTATTTCTCCATTCCCTCTATCTCCTACAGCACAGCTTAGCTAGATTTAGGTTTTTTTTTTTTTTTTTTTTGCGGTACTGAGGATTGAACCCAGGACCTTGCACTTGCCAGACAGGCGCTTATTCTACTGACCTATCTCCCCAGCCCCTAGATTTAGGTCTAGCTGTTGGTTAGTAGTACTTCTTTGTCAGTACTGTTGAAATGATAAGCGATTTTTCTTTGAAGCTTGGCCATTTGGGGTATTAATTTATGAGACTATCCTATTGTTTACTGCTTCACACCAGGAAGCACATTATACCTGTTCTGAGTTTTTTGAAGGGAGGATTGTTTTCTGTTTTGTGGTACTGGGGACGGAACCCAGGGCTTTCGTACTAAGCTAAATCTCCAGTCCCCCTTTCTTTTCATTTTGAGAAAAGGTTCTTACTCTTGATGTTGAGATTGATTTAGAGGGCTCAGGTGTTGTCAGCCTGATTGAGCCATCATGAAGCTCTTCGGCAGCATCTGACCTAATTGTTTTAGTATTGATGATCCTGAATTTCATTGGGGCCACAGAATTGGGGATATTTTTCTGCCATTTTTTCTGCATTTATTAGTGAGTTCTTTGATGAAGAGTAATTTTCTTTTATCAGCTACTGGATTAATCTACAATGCAATTTTCACAAAAAGTGCAGAATAAATAGCTTATTCTTCCTTTTATTGTTTCCACAATAATTAGTTTGAAAATAATTAGGCAGAAATTCTGAGGGATGATCAGTGATACTCTTTAGCTTTATAGTGTCATTTAAGCTTGTATTTTTACAAATGAATCCATGGAGGACATTTTTGTGCAGCTCAAATTGCTGTCTTTGGTAAGTGGGAATTCTTTAAAGTTGTTCTGGGTCCTTCACACAAACTGATAACCCTTAATAACTTCTTCATTTTATAGTATACTACAATGTTCCAAGTTCAGGTTGTACACTTTGTGCCCCTGACCTCATGTCACCCATTTCTCCAAGGGCTGTTGCCCTTTTGAGCAGAAAGTGGTATTAAAAGACCACAGTCTAGGTCCCTGGGTTATTGTTTCTACTCAGTGGTCGTTGCTTCCAGGCTTTTTTTTTTTGGTAGGAATGTTGTTATTTAAAAAGAAAAAAATGCTATGTTCTTATATTCATACAGTCAATTTAAATTTACAATGAGGACTACCAGGGCTAGGGTAGTGTAGCTCCATGCAGAGCATCTTTTAGCGTGTCTGAGCCCTCTGGTGGATCCTCAGCACCCTCCAAACTTCTAAGGCTTCTTAATATACAAAATTCCTTGGTTTTAAATTTTTTTTTTTTTTAATGCTGAGATGCTTGGTTCCTAGCCATACTGATAAAACTATTTGTTTAAAATATTATTATTATTATTATTATTATCATCATCATCATCAATACTAAAACTATTCAATACAGGGTAATATTTCTCTGCTATCCTCTGTTGAGCATTTAGGATACACAGTCAAAATTCTCTGCTTAGATCAGCTGGAGTAAAAGCTTCCAATCTTTGTGGTTATCACGTTAACTTGATGTACAGGAACATCCATTTGTTTCAGTTTGCTTTCAGTTTTTAAGAATTGTTCGTTCCTCTGTTGGTTCTGTAGGGTTTTGATTTGTAAAGCATTCACATGATTCAAAAGTCAACTTTCAAGTATAGTGAGCTCCTTTCAAGTATCTCTATCACTTCTACATCCTTTTTCCTGTTCTTTTACTCCCTCTATAGGTAATCAAGATTATTTGTTTGTGTGTCATTTTGTGCTTTAGCCAGTAGACCATCTGGACAGATTCCTAGAGAGGAGATGCTGAGTTGAGTGTATGTGCGTATGAAATTCTGCTAGACAGTTTATACCACCATGATTTTAGCTCTCTGTGGCAATAATCATATAAGAAGAAATTATAGTTTAGCTTCTTCATGTTTTAATTCATGTTATTCATTAATAGGTTTTAAATTTTTCAAATGAATAGGTCTTTCTGGCTTTATGCTGTTTTTAATTTCTTTTATTGTACTATTATTGGAATATTATAATATTTCTGCTACAGCACCTACCAATATTTATTTATTTATTTTCTTTCTTTCTTTCTTTCTTTCTTTCTTTCTTTCTTTCTTTCTTTTTTTTTCTTTGTGGAGCCAGGGACTGAACTCAGGCCCTTGAGCTTACCAGGCAAGAATATTTTCTCTTTTCTGTAATATATAACTAAATTTTTGTGATTATTTCATTTGCTCTTAAAGAGGTCTGTTTTCTATTTGGATATAGTATTTGACTATGTCCCTAAACAAACTTAAGGTATTAAATTGTGGCCTACATGGGATTACAAATTCAAGTCATTTAAGGGTGACTCAGCAAGACCCTGTCTCAAAATAAAAAATAAATATTTCTAGGGATATTGTTCAGTGATCAAGTTCCTTTGTTCCATCCCTAGTACTACTGAGAAAATACATAAATAAAACAAAATTTCCATTTTTTCCTTTCACTCTTTTTTATTGGTTGCACAGATTAATGGGTTTGATTTGGTAGATTTTGTATATGCACATACTATGTATCAGATTTTGGGGGTGATTCAATTAGCATACTAAGGATAGTGGGAGAATAGAAATGATCAAAATATCCATTTTTAAGTCAGCATCACCGGGCTTGCTTTTTAACTTTCTTTCTATTGTCAACATTCAAAGATAGAATGAGCTCCCTGACCAAACTTTGGCATGGATGTCAAGACCAGTGATGTCACCCATGTACTTAGAAGACATGAGAAGGTTGTTGCTCACATCCTGGAACTTTCTGGAAAAGCAGGACAGGTCCCCAAGTAGATTCAAAAGTAGCATAAGAAAGTAGGAGAAGTTTCTTAGTTACTTTTCTTGCTACTGGGACAAAATACCCAACAGCCCATTAAGTTAAAGGAGAAAAGGTTTATTTCAACTCACAGTTTGTAGAGGTGTCAGTCTGAAGTGCACTGGCTTCAAGGCAGTTTGGCATGGCAGGGGGATCATGGAGGAGAGACGGTCAGTGGCACAGCCGGCAGGAGGCAGGCGGCAGCAGTGAAGCAGTGAAGCAGAGCTCCCTTTCCTTTTTTTCCCATCTAGGCTACAAGCCTTTTGGGTGGCACCTTTCCATCACACATCCAGAATTATACTAAACCAATCCATGAGCTAATTTGGTGCCATACCCCTTAACCCCTAGAGCCAGCCAGCCCCAAGAAGCCCCACCTGTGAGTGCATAAGGCTTTAGGGGGATAGCTAGATAAAAGCCATGGCAAAAAAGATACTGATTTAGCTTTTATCATGGCAAGCAGGGGTACAGTTAGGGGCCTCTGCAATCTGATCCCTTTGCTATTTGAGCTTCCTATTGATGCCAAAGGGAATATCTGGGCCTTCTTACTCAGCTTGCCCAGATGTAGACAGAAGGAGAAGGGTAATGAGGTGGTATGGAAGCCCTGAACTATCAGATTTCCAAAGTGGAATTAGAATCTTGCCTTTGGATCACTGTATTTTAGTTGTGTCTATTATATGCATCATAAAGAGGAATTCTTCTGCATAACTTCATTTGAATTATACATCTTTTAATACACAAGCCCATTTGCTTTTCTTGGATACCTGATAAATTTGGTTCAAATCATATTATTTTATATTATAATAATCGTGTGTGTTGCCTTTAACCTGTTGTTTGTTTTTCCATATTTTATGTTTCCTCTTTGCTCTTTTTAAAATTTAGTTTTGAATTTAGGAATACTGATCTTTATGTTTTAATACTTTTCTTTGAAAATGTACCCCTTATTGTGCCTCTGTTAGTTAGGTATTGCTGTGTAAGGAAGTACCCAAAACTTAGTAGCCTAATACAAATACTTGTTTTCTCACAGTTTCTGAGGATTAAGAATTTAGGCACAATGTAGTCTCTCACAGTGCTTTAGTCAAGCTGTTGGCCATGACTGGCATCACCTCAAGGCTTAAATAGGCTGGTAAATCTGCATTCCAGTAGATTCATTCACATCCATCTGACTACTGGCAGCCTTAAAGGTTTATTTGCAAGCTCATTTGCCTATTTGTTGGTGGGCCTTGTTTCCTCACTATGTGGTTTCCTGTGTACTCTTATAATGTGGCATCTGGTAAATCCAAGAGAATAGAGAGAGAGGAGAGAGGAGAAAGGAGAGAGAGAAAGACATAGAGAAACAGACAGAGAGACAGAGACAGAGACAGAGACAGGGAGAGGCTAGAAGAAAACCAGCATGTCCAAGAAGAAAACCTAGTGCTATTTTAATATTTTTGTAACCTAATCTCAGAATAATACCTTGTCACTTGTGTTATACTATATTTATTCAAAATTAATATTTAAGTATAGCCCATGCTCAGAGACATAGGATTGCATAAGTATATGAGTGCCAGGTAACAGGTATCATTGGCTGTCATTTCAGAGGATTCTTTAATAGTCCCTTTAATCCTTTTATTCTATGTGGTCAGTTTGACTTCTATTACATATGCAATAGTCAGTGATCTTTTTCTACTTTCTGTTTTCTGTCTCTTTTTTTCCAGTCATTTTAAATTGTATTCTTTTTAGTTTCTCAGAAAATATGTTTGAATATTATTATGTCCTTAACTTCATTTTGATCATAACTAGACACAAGAAATGTTTCTTATCAGTCCTTTTGATGAAATTCCCAAGTCATCTTTTAATGGATTAAACCAACATTTTAGGAGAATTCCTGGGAAGGGACCATGTTTACACTAGTTCCTCAGAGGTTTTTTTTCATGCTCTGCCTTCTTCTGTAGCCATGACAACTGCAGAAAAGCTTGCTGTATATAAAATCCTTGGCTCATACTTGTTAGAATTTTGGAATATGCTACTACTGTACTATTCCCCCACTTAGTAGGTTGCCTTTCAAAAGTCCAGTGACATCGAATCCTCTTGTCTTTATATACTATTTTACCCTTTTTGCATGAAAGATGTGAGAACTCTTTAAAAAATATTAAAGTCTGCAGGGCCATTGAGATAGCTCAGTGGACTAAAGTACCTGCTTAGGCAAGCTTAGGCAAGTGCAGGGACCACGGTTCAATCCCTGGTAACACATGCCACACCAGCCCCATCCCCAGGGCGGGCTGAGCTGGCCAGAGTCTGGGTGTAGTGGTGCAAGTCTGTAACCACATCACTGGGGAGGCTGAAAGCAAGAGGATCACCATGAGTCTGAGTTGCATAGTGAGACCTCGCAACAACCAAATACATTAAAAAAATAAATAAGTCTAATAGCTTTGGTAAGATATGATTCAAAATTCATTACCCTGGATCAATTTGCCTTGGTACTTGCTGGAGCCTTTGAATTGTTTCCTTTTATTTCTAGAAATTTTTTCATGGATTATATTTTTTAATATTAGTTTCATTCCATTATTTTCTTTTCATCTTTATAGGCTCCAATTATAGCAGGTTGGATCTTCTTGGACTGCCATCTATAGCCATGCATTACTTAACAATGAAGATACATTCTGGAGTAGGCATGAGACAGTTCCATCAGTATGCAAATGTCATATAATGTATTTACACAAATTAAGATAACTGTGATGTCACTAGGCATTATAATCTTATGAGAACACCTTTGTAAATATGGTCCATCATTGATCAGAATTCATTTACACCACATCTATCTATAATGGCATTGGCTGTCTACAGTAATGACCCTCTTTCTTTTTTAAAAAAGTTTTTTTATTCTTGGATATTTTATAACTTTAATTCAGTGTGCCTTATTATACTCTTTAAAAATCTACTGTCTTGTATATATGCATCTCATTCCCCTATGTTTTGGTCTCAAAATACCTTACTGTCTTGAGATAATTTTAATTGTTTTAATCTTTATTTTTATTTTTGTGTTTGTTTTTATAGTACTGGGGATTGAACCCAGAGCCTTCACTCTGAGATATAGCCCCAGCCCTTTTTATTTTATTAATATATTTTTATTTTGGGACAGGGCCTTGCTAAGTTGCCCACACTGGGCTTGAAATTATGATCCTCTTACTTCAGTCTCCCAAAGTGCCTGAATTATAGGCATGTGCCAAACCTGGTTAGTTTCACAGTTTTCTATTTGACATTTCATCCAGAAGTTTTAGTTTGGCTTTCTATTGGTCCAAAGGTTGAATAATAAACTTTGTATTAATAAATAAGCTTGCTAATAAAACTAAAATCTTGCTACTATTAACTTGCCATTAATAAAAATAGAAATCCTCACTTAGTATAAACGGATCCCCGAAGTTACAATTGTCCTACCAGAAGTCTGAGAAAGAATATAAAAAAGGAAAATGCCATATTTACTTGATTTGGAGATGTTGAGTGACTGTTAATGACTTAGTTAGGACTACAGACTTCAGAACTTTAAACTGCTTCTTCCCAGCACTTCTCACACAGAATTTTTAAAATCTCTATCTGACTGTACAGCCGGAAGCCTTGGGTTTATTCTAGTTGAAGGGTTGATGGTCAGGGGATAAAACTTTTAAGTACACAGATAAATTAGCAAGCTGTTTATTTATCTGGCATGTTTGTTATCTGTTTGGGGAGGTAAAGGTGGCAAAGTATGGGGTAGTTTGCATTTCCATGTTTTCCTGATCTTGGTCTAGGGTCCCCTATTTGACCTACAAAGGATTTAGACTTTGGGATGAGGCTACATCTAGACTAGTTGCATGGAATAAAATCCCTTGGTTGATATATTGTTCAAACCATTAGATGTTTTTGAAGAGTAGCATTTTCTAAACCTTCTTGTACTTAGCAAAGTTTTTAAAAATTGTGCTAGCATTCAAAAATCAACTCTTTTTAAAAATATTTTTTAATCTTAGGTAAAGAAGCAAAATAGCTAAAAATGACAAGTAGAAGACTGGAGGAGTCCATGGAGGCTGTTCATATGGGCTTAGTCAAAATGCTCAAAGGATTCCAAAGCAAAGTTTTGCCCCCCATGAGTCCAAAAGTGGTCACGGAAGACGAAGTACATCAAATGGTAATGTATCCTGAATTTCTACACAAATACTTGATGGAGCCTCCTCAGCACAGAAGTCGGTACTTATTTTAAGAATATTAATCAGTATTAGCAACTAACAAAGATCAAGTTAGTTAGACCACTAGCTTTCTATACGCCATTAAGCACCTTTCAAAGCCTGAGATGTATTAGAATTGCAGACATATTTCAAAGTAAAGGCGTGGCCTGCTTAAATTAATTTGTTGGAGCAAGACTGTATGTCTTAGTCCTAAAAGTGAGTGACTTCTGAGGAAAAGAGGTTCATTTTAGCCCATGGTTCTGAGCCTTGGAAGTCTAAAATTGGGTAGCCACACATGGTGTGGCTTCATATCTCTTCTGACATGGCGCACACAGACCATAGCTCTGTATAAATAAACTAGTAAGGTCTTCTAAATCATAGTTAGAACCATGGGAAGTGATCCTTCGTGTAGTTCAGAAACAGTGAAATACCAGAATTTCAGCAGATCCAACCTAATTTATTGCCTGCACATTTGCAAGAGCTATTTTATTTTGTTTGTAGAACACAGAGAACCAAAGTAGTGACTAGCACCTAGGAAAACTACATGAATTTTCTGTCTTTAAAAATTATTTATAGCTTTAATGATGTATAATTTATTGAGAACTGAATTATGAACCCCATGGTACAGGAAATATTAATAAAAATTATAGTACTGAGTATAGTATTCACTAAATATTAAAAGCTAATTTCATGTAGCATTCCAACTAGGAAAATAAAATCAATCATTCTCTTTTGTGGTGGCTGTTGGCACGTTATTTGTAGACACTCCTGACTGTTTTCTATTAGGACTTCATTATTTTAATTTAAGTCACAGTAGAGCTGGTACCTCTTAACACTATTATTGTAATCTATTTTCCAATCAAAAAAAATTTAAAAACAAACTTGGCAACTATATTACAAATAATGTCTCCATTTAAATGGACTCAATCACAGAAATCAAATTTGTAGAAAAACAAGCATTCTTGAAGAACACTGATTTTAACCAAAGGCAGAATAAATCAGCTAAATTACATACCCTGAACTTTTTTTTTTTTTTCCTGGAACTGGGGATTGAACTCAGGCCCTTGTGCTTGTCAGGGAAGCGCTTATTCTACTGAGCCATCTCCCCACCCCCTATCCTGAACTTTTTATTTTATTTTTTTATTTGGAACCTGGAATTGAACTCAGGGCCTCACACTTTCCAGGCAGTTGCCATGCCGTTGAGCTATACTCTGCCCATATGCTAGACTTTTAAAAAAGTCTTAGCATTACTTTAGTTACTGCCAGGGACCATATCTGCTTATGTACAAAGTAGGAACAATATGAACATTCTGGAACAATGACAACTAAGTACAGTAATGATGGTCTGGTTAACTAATACCTTAATAGGTTAGTTTCATTTAAATAATAGATTACATTTTCCCTTTAACATTAGAAATTGTTAAAGCATGTTGTGCATCTAGGTAGGTAAATGTGATTGGCCGCTAAAGCTAATGGTTAGCATACAGCTCTTTCTAATGTTTAAATGTGCTCTTGTAATTTCTAAAAATTCAAACTGACTTCTAAGTAGTATAGTCACACTTCCAAGGTCCTTTACATCTTATGAGATTTCCCTTTATTATGATTTAACATGATAATTAAATACCCCCAAAGATTTGCTTGCATGTTGTATCTTAAGAAACAAGTTTTAGGGCTGGTGAGCTAGCTCAGTGGACTAAGCACCTACTTAGGCAAGCACAGCGACCAGAGTTCAATTCCTGGCACCACATGCCATGCTGGCCCCACCCCTGGGCGTGCTGAGCCTGCAACCAAGTCTGGGCGTGGTGGCATGGGCCTGTAATCCCAGCACTGGGGAGGCTGAAAACAGGAGGGTCTCTACAAGTTCAGGCTGCATAGTGAGACCTTGTACACACACACACACACACACACACACACACACACACACACCAAAAAAACCCCAAAAAACAAAAAAATTTTTACAATTCCGTAACTCAATCCCACAAGTGATTTTACAAACTTGGAGTCTTACTCTCAGATACCACTTCTGAGCATAGATACTAAGCTCTTTGAATGTGTGCCTATGCACTTTCTTAATTCTTTTCTCTAGAATTCCTTTGTGTGTTTCCTTCAAAATTACAAGGGAAGGACAACCACATGTCATTTTAAATTACTCAGCAAAGAACTCAAAAGTGCATGGGGACTTCTCTTGTATAATTTAGTTATTTTAAATATTTTATAAGGAAACTTAGTGGCATTCCAGAATTATCCTGAAAGCTGCAATCACAAATTATTCATTACCGACACTTTTGAATGCATTTTCCTTCCTATGTAACCACTTATGAATCTTTGGCTTTTGTTGTTTTCAATTCTAGCTGACACCCTCAGAGTTCTTGAAGGAAATGTCCCTCACTACACAGCAGAGACTGGCGAATACACATTTCACGTGCCGGCCACAGATCATAGAACTCTTAGATATGGAGGAAACGACACATCAAAAGGTAGAGCTCAGAATAATATTCCAGAATAATAACTGATTACAGGTATTGCTAGCTAATCCTTGGCTGGGTTTGCTTCACATCCTCCTTTTCTAGCTCTGTTATCTTGATAGCTGTGTTTTAATGTGGTAAAAATAATAGACAAAAACTATACAAAGTCACCTTTGACCGGCCGCACTTGTTGTTTAGCTCCTTCTCAGTGCAATTTGACACTTGTTTGTGGGTTAGGATTAATTCCAAGAATTATATTAGCTGAGTCCAATTAATTTATCCTCTTAGCATATCGAGAAATCTCTTCTCATTTGACTTGTCCACCAGGAAGGAAGGAAGGAAGCAAAGTTGTTTATTAAAGTGGGCATTTGTTGTCTATTTTGGCTGAAGAACAAATATTCTTTTCAAGACCAAATATTCTTTTAGTTTAAAGAACCCCAGCTATTTAACATGATTCTGTATTCAAGTTTAAACCATATGTTCTAGGCTGTAGAAGCCTATGATCATAATAGAAGGTCTTGTTTCCTTCTCTTTAAATTAATTTCTTGAATTATATACTTCATTTTCATGCTCAGATTATGACATGAACCTCCATCAGTTGGACTGAGAGAGATTAGTCCCTTTCTGAAGGGCTCTTTAGCTGCTCCTGAGCATGTAGAAAATGAGGTCCCAAAGTTCCTTCGCTCTGCTGCAGTACCACTGCCTCCTCTTGCCTAGGATCTGCATAAAGTTCTTCATCCTAAGCATTGCTAGTTTTAATTATTAATTAAACCTTCACCACTCTCCACATCTAAGCAGGAAAGAGCATAACATTTCTTACTGTATAATTGAGTAGCAGGTGCTATAAATTTTGCTTTCATAAATGGACCTTTGATCACACCACTTCTCACCACTTCCCTCACCGATGTTTCAGTCCAGGTCATCATCATGTAGACCACTGAACTCCATCGCAAGCCTCCATTGTCAGTTCTTCCCAAAGCACCAAGAGTGATTATAAATATGCAAGTTAGCAAAAAAATGCAATTGGAGTGTTTTACTTCCATGTTTAAAACTTCCCTGTGACTTCCTATTACTCTCAGAGAAATTCTAAATTCAGTGCGCTGAATTCTAAGGTCCTGGGTCCTCTGGTCCTGCCACCCTGTGATGCTCCTTTCCCTTAACTATACATTCCCCTTGCTGCAGTTCCCAAAATGTGTGGCCAGATGCCTTAAGCTTCACATCTGAACTCACAAAGCATCATGGGATATTTAGATTTTCAAGGGAAATGCTAATGCCCTAAACCTATTGGATACCACACAAACTACTAGCTTAAAGTGAAGTTCATAGTGTAGATGTGAGATCCTGGTGTATTCCATCATAATACTTTCCAAAGCTGCTTTCCCAGGGGTTGCCTTGCTAGAAAGCAAATACAGTCCCTTGTGAAAATTGAAGTAGAGCAGGAAATGAAAATGCTGTGTCCTTTTCTCTCTGTTGCATGGTGCCCAACTGCTGCACACATCCCTTGGTAAGTTGTCATTATTGTTGTTGTTTTTGTTTATTTCCTTTAATACTGTTGGCAACAGCTTGCAAGTTTATCTTTCTGGGACTGGCTTGATTTGCATGTCATTCTTGAAGGGGATTTTCCAGAGTAGATATCACTGTGTCTAAAGAGTTTTATTTCTTTCTTTTCTGGATTTAAAAAAAATATTCTCCTGCTTCTGACTTATGTTAATTATGCTGAGTAGTCAGCATACTTTTTTTTGTCCTTGCAAGTTATTTTTTCCCCTTCAGCTTCTTTAGCATAGTTTTTGGCCTTTGTTTTCAGTAGTTTTATAATTAGATACCTACATATGGATCTTTTTAAAATCCTGCTCGAGTTTTTAAGGCCCCCTGAATCTTTGTTCTTGGGACTTCATCACTTACAGAACATTCTCTGTAATTATTTTATCAATATAAGCTTTTGCTTTTTTCTTTTTCTGGGACTTTAATTATACCCACTGTGGGCTTTTTACTGTATTACCTAGATATTTATCTTCTCTTCTGTATTTTCTTTCATTTTAATCATTCTTCCTAGTTTTAAATATTTTTCTAATCTTTATCCCAGTTCAATAATTCTTGCTTCATTTGTGGCTAATCTGCTATATTAAGGATGTACATGCAATTCTTTATTTCAGTTGTCATAATTTTGAGTTGTAAGATTTACACTAGATTCTTTTTATTTATGTCTATTTCTCTGCCAAAATTCACAACATTGCTTTTTATTTTCCTGTGTAGGGTAGGCATGAATCATACCACTGTTCCAACTGTCTAGTTTATGCT
This sequence comes from Octomys mimax, assembly GCA_002564305.1. Classification (NCBI taxonomy): domain Eukaryota; kingdom Metazoa; phylum Chordata; class Mammalia; order Rodentia; family Octodontidae; genus Octomys; species Octomys mimax. The sequence goes on along the minus strand of NDGM011184585.1, from coordinate 7,070 downwards.
GCTTTTCATTTACGATGTGCTATTTTCTTATATTTCTGGTCATTTTGTAATTTGCATCTTTTGTGGTTGAGATACAGCTTTGGAGGTTGTAAAATGTCATAACTGCAAGATTGTAGAAATGATTTGAGTACTGTCATCATGCTCTTTTCTTCCTGAAAGGACAGTTGGCTTTTGCAGATCACCATGAGTACCAGTAGTGTGCAGTCACTTCCTTCCTTCATGCTGAAGGCCTGAGAGACCACCCTTATTCTATGGCGTACCCTCCTTGGGCCAAAGGGGAGAAAGTTCATTTAGGATCTTTAATTTATGATACCTTGAAATTCAGGACTCTGTCTCCCTGTATCTGCTGCATGCTCAGACATGCTGCTTGGATCTTAGCTTCCCACTGTAATGAATAGAAGAAAAAGAAGTAGCTCAATTTTTAATTTTTCTATTCACTTTCTTCCCCTATTTATCTTTTTTTCTCCTGTAACATGACCAGTAATATTTTTTTTTTTACTGTCTTGTTAATGCTCCAGTGCTGCTAAGGAGATATTTGTGGAATTTTTTTTTTGTTTGATCTTTGTTTTTGTAGTGTTACAGATCAAATTTAGGGCCTTGTGCATGCTAGGTAAGTGCTCCACCGCTGAGCCACATTCCCAGGCCCCAATATAGGTTGATACAACTTTCCTAATTATTCTCATAGGGGAATAGGCTCAACTGACTTCATTTATTACTAATGGAAGAGAAAGTCCAGGGATGTTTTTCATAGTTTCTTATTTTCTTTGTAACTGAGAACCTTTTTTTTTTTTTTTTTTACTTTCTTTGGTGTTGAATAAGTTGATCACAGGAAACTCACTAATTATAGCTACTAATGTTTATATTAGTTTCCCCTGTTATGAGTGTTTCTCATGTTCTGGTTTTACAGCTACTGAGTGATATAAATAATTTACTCTTTCAATTGAAGTTTTCAGCGGTTGACTTGGACCAGGCATTATTCCAGCCCTTTCCATCAGAAATCATATTCCAGAACTATACTCCCTGTGAAGTCTATGAGGTTCCACTGGTTTTGAGGAACAACGACAAAGTAAGTATGTTATCTGGGGCAGGTAAACTTTCCAAGACATATGACAAGGAGTTAAGTAAGCTGGGGCTACTGTAGGATCCTAGATAAGTTCTTTAATTTGATAGACTTAGTATGAAAAATGCCCTTTGGCTGTAAACTTTATGAACACCAGGTTGTTTTGTAGTTATTACTGTATGTATACTCAATCCCAGGGCAGTGATCAGAAAACTCTGAGCTCCAGACATGAACATTGACTTCTTGACAAGGGATTGATTAGATGAATGGTATGGAGTTCTCATGTCTGACCAATTGAGCTATGTTCATTCTACATTACAGATACCATTTTCCCAACTTGATGTATAAGTTTCACTCATATATTGCAAATCTAAGCATTTATAGCTATATCCTGTAACACACTTACATTCTGTGAATTATAATTCTAAAAAATTTATTTCTCATCTAAAAATTAAAATCTATTCTCTGTCTTCTGCCTTTTCCTACCTGTGTCAAATAATCTTGAGATTTTGTCTACAGATAATTTTGAAAGGTTTCTCTCACTGAATATACTTTTTTCTTTGTGATTGCAAATGAGGATTTTTTCTCCAGCCTTATGCCTTTTTCTTCAGAGATAAATTAAGGTTTATCAAAGAAAAGGTATTAAATACCTAGGATTTCCTTGACATCTGGCAACAATGAGAGAAATAATCATAGAAGTTCTGCATGAAGCACTGTTAAGTGTGAAAAATAATTGTATATGGAGGAAGGCACACAAAGACACTAAATACTGGATGTAAGGAAAAATAGAAATATTAATAAGAGCCAAAGAATGTGGAGACCATACAATAAGAGCTGGAGAAAATGAGTCCATGCAGGAAACCAAAGCAAGTGAGAAGACGCACAGTTATATTCAGTATGGCAGCTCATTAAAGAAATCAGTGATGCTCTTCAGAGATCAATAGGGCAATTAGTGATAGAGTCAGACTGGAGAAAATGGTATATTTAGTTTTTTGCTGCACTATTGTTAGCAAGAGAAGCTCATGGGACAGAAAATAAAAGGATAAGGAAGGAGATTTTAAAAATGCAAGATACTTGGGGTTATGTTCCTAGACCTTAAGAAGCAGTACATTATTTAGACATTACAACTTTTCATGTAGGGCTGCCAACCAATTCATTTTCTCACTTCAAATTCTCTTTTCTATTTATTTTCATTCTTTCATAGACATTTTAGGGTCTTTAGAGACAGCATAGAGCTGGTGCATAGGGTCCTCTGGCCAATCCTCCCTATCCCTTAACAAGAAATGATTATAAGTGAGGGCATATAAATGACTCAAGGGTAAGAGCATGTGGAAGATTTGTCTACCAAAGGATACCCCAGGCTCACTGATAAACCAACACCACTTAATAAGATGCAGCTGGAGTGTGAGGCTAGTGGAAAGAAGGAGGGACCCTATCAAGCTGGCAAAAAGACAGTTTTTTCCAGGATAAGCAGGCTTCTGTTCAAGTGAGTAATACCAGGACCTTGTTGCAAGTGGCTGATGGAAACCTGCTTCCCTATTTATTTCATGGGCTCAAAGGAAGAATGGAAGAGGTTTAGTGAACAGAGAAAGGTGTACCATTCACCCTTCACTTGCTTCCTCAGGACATGGAGTACAAAGCAAAACTGTTTGAACATTATTTCTTTGTCTCATGATCACACCCTGAATGAGAGTAGGCCATGACCACTATAAGCCACAACATGATGCTGCGCTGGTACAATTATAACTTCCCAGACTCTAGAGTTACTAGCCAGAGACCTTGAGCATGTCATCTCACTTATCCAAGCACTACAGACTGTCTTAATTTTCTCATCACTGAGACAAAACCTAACACCCAAAGCTAACGGAGGAAAGGTTTATTTAGCTTACAATTTGTAGAGGTTTCAGTCCATAATTGGCAGGCTCCAAGGGAGGGTGGCATGGCAGAGGGGCATCACAGAAAAATGGTTCATGGCAGGCAGAAGGCAGCAAGCAACAAACGATAAGCAACAAGAAACAGATTCTGTTCCATTATATCTAGGCTACCTGTCCTTAGCGCACACACACAGGGTGGAGCACCCTTAATCCTTCCCAGAGCTATGCCAAACCAGTCAATTGACAAATTTAGTCATCACACATCCTTAACCCCAGCATCACACACTCTAGATCCAGTCACTTCTAAAACGCCTCAAGAGGCTTTGGTGGGACATCTGAACACAAGCCATAGCAGAGACAGTATTAGGACCTATGCCATTAGTGTTGTGAATATTAAATGAAATAATGTGTTTGGCTGAGTGTTTGTCAAATAGTACACACTAAACCAATATGATTATTATCATTGTTCATGTTGCTGTTGATTCCCTTTATGGTTTACCAATGGCAATTGTGCCCCTACTAAATATCCTTTCAGAAATGTTACCTTCTGTCATAAAATAAATATTGCTGCATAGTCCCCTTACTAGCAAAGCAATTTCTGGTTCTGTCAGAGCTGCAGACACCTCTTCCTTCTCTGCACACTCCCTGGTCTTAAACTCTGAGTTCTTTATGCATTTCTTCTTCCCTTCCCTGACCTGGATTATAGCTTTGAGAGGTTATGGGTATCCTTTTCTCATTTTTCACTTGAGTCTTTAAGTCATCCTTTAACTAATTAACTTAGTCATAGTTAACTTTCTTCTGCCTTTTAGAATAAAGTCCTTCCTCATTTTTGTATTTATAGAACTTTTAGCCCTAAGCACCCCCATTCTCTTCATGATTACATTTTTTTTAACACACAGGAGATGAAACTGAAGTTGCCTGAGGCTGGTCTGAGGGACATTGTCTTGTTTATGTTCTTTCTTCCTTGTGGTGTGTACTTGGGGAGGGGCTGATCCTATGGGGAGGCTGGTAGAGTTAGGTGAGGACTTGCCCCCCAGCTGTCCTGCTTTCTGTGAAGTCAAGATGAAGCTCCAGGGCTGTTGAGAGGGTGCAATGACCCTCATTTCCCATGTATAGCTTAGAATGGGCACAGTAAGCATGATGCCTTCTCCAAGAACAATTCTCAAGTGTTGGGAAATCCGGCTTAATTCCACTATGTGGGTGAGGCTTTAGCTGATGAAGCAGCTAGTTTATGAAGACTGTCTCATTTAAGTAATAAAATAAGCAAAAGCTTGCAATAATAATAAAATCCACAATATAACAATGTGAATACAAATTAAACTATACAGATGGGGTTTGTGTGAGACAGGTAAACACTGTCATCTGTCTTCACAGTTAAGGAGACTAAAGTTCAAACCTGACTAGGCTCACACATCTAGGAAGTCATTAATGGAGATTTTAGTCTATATGTTTATCTCTAAAACTTGTGCTTTTTTCTTCTGCTTTTTCATGTGTCCATCATTCTGTATTTTTCCTACAGATCCCAAGAATGGTGAAAATTGTTGAGGAAAGTTCACCTTACTTTAAAGTAATCAGCCCCAAAGACATTGGCCACAAAGTAGCTCCAGGAGTGCCATCTGTTTTCCGAGTCCTCTTCACTCCAGAGGAGAACAAGGTAATAGCAGCAATGGCAGGCAATTGATTATATGCATGTCACGAGCAGTTTTCTACTCAGTGTTAAACACTTATTCAGCTACCAGTGGTGATATTAGTTCTGGTGGTACTGGGGCGTTGGGTGTTGTGCTGCCAGTATTGGCTTATATTGGTGGTGATAGGGTTTGGTGTTGGTGGATGATGATGTTGGTAGTGATATTTTGGTCACTGATAATAGTTATACTAATATGGTTTTGCTATTGTAATGAAATACCTGAGGGTAGGTAGCCAGAAAGAAAAGTTTTATTTAGATCACCGTTTAGGATTCTGAAACATCAAACAGCATAGCTTCAACTATGGCAGCTGTCTGTCCCCCTTAGCTGAGTTACTTTGTGGTGGATGGCCTGATGGTAAGAGCACATGGGAAAGCTACAGATGGAATAAGGCGATGAAAATTAGAGTGTGGGGAGGGACCAACCAGGAACAGCCTCCCATTAGGTTCTGCTTCTGAAAGGCCCACCACCTCTCAAAATCACTGAACTTGAGACCAAGTTTTAAGACATAAAGTCTTGGGGGGGGGCTGAAAACATACCAAACCATGGCATAGAAGTTGGTAGTAGTGGTGCATTGTGTCATTGTTGATGATGGTATTGGTGAGGGGAGAGATAAGGGTAGGTAAGAGGAGGTAGGAGACCACTGGGAATGAGAAAAGAGTGATCAAACAGTGCTGAGGACATACATGCGCTGTGAGTAGGCAGGGTGTAAGGAATGTTAATGTGCTAGACATGGCCCTGCCCCATTTTATCTGTATTTGAGGATGTAAATCACAGGACACCAAAAAGGAAAAAGTATGTAGTCCAGGTGCAGTGAGCTGAGACAAACGATAAAGATCATGGCTCCTTTGAACTTTGGGACTCTAGTTAGTTGGCTATAGCTTTCCTCCCCAGAGTCTTAACTTGTTTGGAAAAGAGACCAAAAACCCAAATTTTGATCACAGTGTCAGATTTATTCATTGCAAAGATTGTGGCCAGGACATGAGGCCCAGATGGGGTGTTCCGCACCTCAATGTCCTAGGTAAGCAGCTAACCTGCCCTATGGTTCCATTCAACATGACCGGGGAAGCTAGATCTGAGAGCAGAGACCTTCCTGGTTTACTATCCCCTGTCTGCACACAGATGCAGACTGGAAAGGACCTGAATTCTGCAAGAAGAATCCACTTTCCCTCAGTATCTCCCTTACCTGCATGATATTGAGCCCATTTTTCAGGATCTCCCTCATAGAAACTGTACTTCCTCCCAGGAGGGAAGGAGCAAATAAGAGAGACTGATGATAAAAGCTTCCTCCTTCACCCTACTCTGAGGGGGCAGAAGAGTTAGCCAAGGCTTTTGTGTAAGTCTAAGTAGAGGCTCATGGGGAGGAGAAAAGGGGCTTGTCAGCATGACTGATGAGAAAAATGGAAAACAAAACTTAGGTAGAACAGAGTGTCAGCCTGTATATGATGTCAACAGCAAGCAAGTTTATCTGAATGGTGCCACCTTGGTCAGAGTCAGTGGAGAACAGGAGTCAGAACTAGCTCTCGGCCCCAACTTCTCTACCTAGCATACTAACCAGCTCCTGTTAATGTCATCACCAGCAGCCCAGTTACCAATAGGATTGTTGCTACTTTTTTTGGAGAGGAAGGGTAGAGAATGACATGTGGTCTGCCAAGCGTGCACTCACTGTAGTGAGCAGTTAAACATGCACTATAATCTCACTGTTATTATGCCTCTTTGAATTGTTAGTGTTGATTTCTTGGGTCATGTAACTCTAATTTTGGGTTCCTGGTAAGATAAATAAAAATAGCTAACTCCAGATGTGGATTTTTTGGTTAGACATTGCTGAACTCCTCATGGTCTTCCCCAGAGCTTTTTATCTGTAAACTGTCTGGAAAAAGAACAGTGTTGATTTCATGTGGGTATCAGCTTCCTATCCTGACATTTCTAATGAAACTTATTACAAGACTTTGTATGGATGGCTTGAAATACACTGGATTTGAAGCGCTGGTATTCCTTAATTTTTTTCCCCATGCTGGAGAAAATATGTCTTCTATCGGGTAGGTGACATTGTACTGCAGGTGGTCTGGCTCAGGAAGGGGCACCTGAGGCTTTCTGAGGAGACAGAGCATTCTTCACTGCGATCGGCGGGTGGATTACATGACAGTTTCGTCTGTCAAGCCTGAGCATTTACTATTTGTACTTGCCAATTCGGCTACAAAATGTGTCTTAAAAACTGCATAACAGTAGAAAAGGGAGTGAGTAGAGATACAGGTGAAACCAAAATAACAAACAGAATGTTAATAATTGTTGAATTCAGGGATAGGTACATTGGGGCTTGTTATACTATTTTGGTCTTGTTCATATATGTTTTAAAATTTCTTTAATCAGAAGCTAAAGAAAGGAGAGATTTTCTTTCTTTCTTTCTTTCTTTCTTTCTTTCTTTCTTTCTTTCTTTCTTTCTTCCTTTCT
>NDGM011184557.1:0-10934 GCA_002564305.1 Octomys mimax | reverse complement strand
TTGACAAAAATCAAAACAAGATGGCACTAATTTTACAAGAAAATGAAGTCTGTTTCTAATCATCTAATCATCTTTCTTCTAAAAAAAAATAATAAATTAGTATCTGGGGTTGCAGGTATCACTTGGTGGCACAGCACCTGCCTAGCGGGTCCGGGGCCCCAGGCTCATCCCTAGCATTGCCCACAGGAAATATTGGAAAGAAATGAGAAGACTGAGTTATGTCTCTTAGTTTTCAATCAAATGCGATATAGGCTAACTTAAAGTGCAGGAAAGGATGTGAAACATGTCTGTCATATAAAAAAAGAAACTATCTCTCCTATGGCAATGGTCCAGCAGGCACCAAGAGGTACAAAGGTATGGTTTCAGAACAGAATGGTGCCTTAGAACTAAGAAGCAAGGTGACTCCAAGTGAGATCCCTCCCTGCCTGCCCATGCACTGTACCCAGATCACAGATGGATCTTGTGTCCTACATGCTAAGGTGGGGGCGCAGCCCCGTCAGAAGGGCCACCGCTGCCCATGTGAGTTAGTGGTTCCCCTGCGCTATGATTTGTCAGTGCTCATGTGTTTCATCATGACAAAACAAGGAGTCTCAGCTTTGGAACAGCACGAACATTATTAGCCTAGTAAGCAATGATTGAAGTTCTTGTCTAGGATATATGATACAAAAATAGGTCATGAGGTCCCCCAAATCATTGCTCAGAGTTTTTTTATTCTAAAGCAGTACAAAATGGTTTCTTCCACACAAGTACAAGCTTTTCACTCCTGTTTCTTAAAAATTGTATCTCCAGCAGTAGTCTCTGTTTAAAAGGTTAAAAAATATACCATTCTTGGTGTCGGAGGGGGGGGAATGCTATTCTTATGTCGGAGCTAAGGGGAGTAGGTGCAAGAAACCTTCCACCCAGAGCCCCTGGGACAGAAAATACTCTAGAAGCCAGTGCGCATGAGCACATTCAAGTCATGTGGTTGAGATTATGAGTCCAGAGTGGTGGTTTCTCCATTTCTGTCATGGGGATGTACATGGTGGGCAGCTTGAAGACTGCCGGATCTTCAGCCATTTGGGTATCCTGGGCCCAGATCAGCTCCATGGGAGAGGACTTCTGGATGCCTTTGTAGGCCTAGACAGCAAAGCCTCCAGAATCAGACTTCTGGGGATGTCTTGGTCCAAACATGTTCCATCTGTCTAATGAGGTTTTATCCTTGTCTTCATTTCCAGGATCCATGGTGCTAGAATTTGGGGCAGTTAAGGCTGTGGAAGAACCAGGAATGAACCAGCCCCTGGACTTCTGCTTTGGGAAAGAACAAGGAGTGCTTCTGGGCTGGCCTGACAGGCTGCTTCTCTTCTTTCATCATCTCTCCACTCTGCAGTTTTAGTTTGTGGAGTGCTTCTGCCACTCAAAGGTACTTGGTCTTCTTGGCAGTGAGGAGGCCCTTGTGAGGTATGTAGCCAGCATCTCTCATTCCTGCCTGCTGCTTGAAACAATGAATGCTCTCCTGGGTCTGTGTTGTGATCAGAGAACTCTTGACGACATGGGTAGCTTTGGCCTTCACCACCGGGACCTTGTCCATGTTGTCAGTAGCAGTGGCCATGGCCAGGGTTATGGTTTTGGGGGGTACACTGGCCTCTTCTTCCTCTGCCTTGGCGAGGTGCTGATACTTGAACTCTGGAATCACTGGTGTCCAGGGGAAGCTGCTCATGTCTGAGGGAGGAGGTGTCATGGGTCCTGCAGGGCAACATCATACCTGAATGCCTGGTGGCACATCCTGATGGGCGGGGACATCTTGCCTAGAAGCCCATTGGGCTCAAGAGCAGGTATTTCTGGTTGTCTTGAAGCTATTGAAAAACTGGGATCCAAGGTGGTTCTTTATAAAGAATTTGGGGATGAGTCCCTGTCACCACAGTGAAATGATGTCAGAACTATGCTGACAGACAGATGTTCATGAGGAACATTTTCCAGCTGCTGCAAACAAAGCTTTCCCAGAAGAATCCATCCAGAGGTTCTGTTCTCCTTTAGCCTCCAAAATGCCTGCTGCCCAGCTCCGCCACTAAAGAGGTTCTGACAACCCAAGACTCCCAAGACATTGGGGTACAGTTCAGACCCATGCCATCATGACAGCAGTGGTAACACTAGCAATCCCACCTTGACCCAGTGAGCACTAGATCTCATATTACTCTTAAGGACATTTATAGACTGAGGTAAAGCAATGGAATAAATTATTCTAGGAAAACAAAATCAACAAATATAAAGAAACAATGTACTCCTATATGATAACAATTTTTATAAAGCAAAAAGTGAAGCTCATTATATATTCATATACTATTGAAAGGATTAATGCAGTAAAATAAGTTAAGTCTAATTATATATGCACCTAATATTGAAGCACTCAGATGTATACGTGAAACATGAAATGACCTAAAGGTGATAGATTACCATAAAATAATAAATGGTATACTAATCACTTTCCTATTGATAGGCTAGGATTCAGTTTCCTGGATTCCCTGACCCAAACGCTCCCCCTCATAGTTTCCCAGGCACGCTGCCCCAAACATTGCCCCTCTTGGCCCTGGGCTGGGTCAGAGAAAAACCCCAACCCTGCCTTATTCTGTACCCTGGTCTCAGCTCACTTCCACTCAGCCCCATGCAGAACACCATAGAAACTCTCCTTTGTTAACATTGAAAATCCCCTACAGACCAGGTAGCCCTGTCAAGATTAGCGCTCCCTCAGCTGTTCCAGCCCACAAATAACATCCCCTAAAAAGCCCTTAAAAGCCCTGTGCTTTGCCTTGTTCACTGTTGTCTCAGTCCATTAGACAGCAAGCCTGCCTGCTCTTACCTCCAATAAATCTTCTTGCATCAGAATGCCTGTTCTGGTTGATTGCATGGCTTTGTATCTAACACATCACTGGGACAAAAATATTCAATACCTGCAACTTAAAGGGCTAGAGGTTTATTTTGTCTCACTTTTTAAAAAGTTCCATACCCACTTGGCTGCCAGACAAAGTAGCACAGTGAAAGGGTGTTACAGGTGGGCTTAGCAGAAGGGTATGGCAGAGGAATGGAGCTGAATTATTGTGACCAGGAGACAGAGAAAAAAATGGAAGCTCCACAGACAAGAATGCACCTTTCCAGATTATACTCCCAGTGACCCACCTCTGCCAACCAGACCCTGCCTCTGATCACATGTGACATTTGGGAGAACATTTTAGATATAAAACCTATCATGTGGTTATTTAACAGCAGGTAGTCAGTAATGGGTAGATTATCCAATAGAAAATCAATACAGATTCATGAGATTAGATGGACCTAGGACATTTCCAGGGAATATTTTGTCTAACAAAACTGTAGACACATTCTTCTCATCAGCATGTGAAATACTTTCCAGGTACTATCTTATCTTAGACCATGAAATAAGCCATAACATTTTTTTTTTTTTTTTTGAGAACCAGGGATTGAACTCAGGCCCCTGTGCTTGCCAGCGAAGCTCTTATTCCACTGAGCCATCTCCCCAACCCCATAACAAATTTTTAAAAAGTGAGTAGCTTTTCTTACTATGATATGATAAAACTAGATATAAATATTAAGAAACACTAATTGGTTGTGAAATTGTCTCAATGCTATGTATTTCTCAATAAAATTATTATTTTTTAAAAGCAACACTCTGGAAACTATACAGAAATTTAAAGTTAAAAGAATATAATTTTTGCCCAATAGGTCAAAGAAGAAATCAAGAAGGAAAATTTAAAATGTCTTGAAATAAATGAAAATAGAGACATAGCAGTTCAAAAATTAAAGGGGCTTGTGGGTTAGCACGGTTGTTTAAGCACCTGCTTGGGCAAACCTAGTCAGTCACAGGGGACCATGGTTCTATCCCCAGCTCCACATGCCTTACCAACCTGCCCTTAAGACAGCCTGAGCCAGCCAAAAGAACAAGCCAAAATAAAACAGAACAAAAAAACACACAATAAATCATAGTATATGGTACTGCAGAAGCAAAATTAAAAGGGAAGTTCATAGAAATCAGTGCTTATATAAAAAAAAGATCACAAATAATCAACCCATCAATCCTTTTCAAGAAACTAGGAATATAAGAACAGTTTCAAATTCCAAAATAATATATATATTTTTTTCAGAGGGAAAAGAAAATTTATTTATTCTGGGCAAAACCAAATCTACAATCCAGGGTAATAATAATAATTTTAAAAAAGCTACTCTCTGTCTCACAAAGAGACAATGTTTCCTCTTCCACAAATGGTTGCTCCAGAAAGACAAAACCCAGGAGAAAGTCAGTGCACACTTTTGCAGAAAAATAAAAAGTGCACTGAAAAATGGACTTTCCCCAGAGGTTATAGTTCCCCTTGGTCTGGTCCTGATAGGAGGAAAGAATGACCTCACCACTCTGTTTTGTGCTCTTCATACTCTATTGTGAGGGTATCAGTCTCCAGCACTTCTTCCTTCAGACTTTCCATTTTGAAGCCATAGTATCTATCTGAAAAAGCAAACTGTTTTTTTTTTAACGTCTATTGTATTACTAGTACAACAATTTTGCTTCCCCTAGGGTTATAGGATGCTCCTGTTCATACTGTAACATCTGAAGAGGAGGTGTGTGTGCACCTGGGCACACAGAAGACACCCTGGAATGTCAAGGGGTGGAAGTCAAGCCATTACTGTGCCACATCACGCTACTGCTCGGCTAGAACATGCAGCTCCAGGTGATCCTAAACCCAGCTTCAGTAAAAAAGAAAAATGAAATAAAATAAGACAATAAAATATGATGACTTATTTGAAGTTGAGGAAGGAGGAAGAGAGATGACAGACAGCTGCTCTGCATGAGTAGAGAGAAGTCAAAAGGGAGTTGCTCATGAATTCCTGTCTGTAGTTACTTTTGTTGAGGTCCTTATCCCATGTCAGTCCCTAGAATCTGATTGGCTCCCTGGCTTGTCTTTCAGCTTAACCTTTGGGAGAGGGTGTATGGATAGGTAGTTTAGACTTCAGCATTCTCTAAAAGGCAAGTTTCAATTTTTACATTAATCACACTGCCTAGTACTTTCCAGGCTTTGAGTGCATTGCCTTTGTTTTCCTAATTGCTTCAGTTCATTAGCCTTTGCCTTACTAAATGCTAGAGTCTGGCTGGAGTGGATAATGCTGCCTTGTTAATTTTTAGTAAGCTTAATGAGATATTAATCCTACATTTTCCTACCTACAGTTCTATGTGTCTCTAGATTCTTCCCTCTGAGAAAACCATCTAATTGTTGTTAGGAAATAGACAATTACTGATCCGGCTTCTTTGAGCTGATTTGGTTGAGATCCAGTAGATGGAAGCCTTCATCTGATAGAATCATATTATGGGCCTTCCAGATGACTAGCAATTTTACAGTAGGTCATATGTGTATGATCACTTGGAGATCAGCAGTTTCTAGGTGAGAAAATACTATATCACTGGTCTAACCAATCTTCTCTTGCTGAGTGTTCAACAACTGAGGTTTGGGAGAGCAAAACTCAAAACATAACTAGGCTAAGAATGTAGCAGCAGATAACAGTGAGCAAAGGTAAGCCCCCACAAAAGAGACCAAGTGTGAACAAAAAAGAAAGCTTTTATTCTGAGCTTGTGACCTACTGATGCCCGGACTTTGGGTCAAGACTTCCAAAATGTTGGTCCCCTTTGAAGTTTTCCTCCAGGTTATATAATTTTCATGTTTCCATAGTAAACACATTATCTCATCTTCAGGAATTTTACAAGAATGTTACAAAATTACCAGAAAGTTTAACTTTTCCACACACTGTTGGTCATCTGCCTGTCATCCTCAAGTTAGTCTAACTGTATGTTCCTACTTTATGATCCTGTTTTTCTCTACATGGGTTTATGGCTAGCTATTAGGAATGGATGAGGGAGCGAATTTATCTATAGTTTAAGTGAATGTAAGTGATTATCTCTTAAATGGAAAGTGATCATCTTTTAGATGGAGTTAAAGGAAAGTGGAGTCTCTTGTTCCCTATTAAGAGCGCAGCCAATATTTTGAGTCTGGCCTTCCGAGGTCAACAAGAACCCAGAAGATGAAGCGACCTTTCTAAAGGATCCTACAAAGTTGGTGAGTTATCCAATCTCCTGAGCAAGGAGATAGTTGAACCCTAGAGGACAGGAATTGACCAGTGTGCACCATGCTAGAAAGAGAGTAAATAAAGAACAGGATGTTTCCCTGATTCCAAAGAAAGCCATATATTCCTTAACAGGTCATGGCTCCATTCTGGAAGATGATACATCCAAGAGTGAAAGAACAGAAAGAGCTAAGAGGCTCTAACCATGGCACCAAAAACAATGCCTGAGACTTAGCTCACTTTGATATATTAGAAAGTAAACTTTCATCAACAGAGGCCTCACTTTAACTTGGCCTTGAATATTCCATAACAGGAAGACAAAACCAAAATATGTATATGTAGTAATATAGGCTAGAAATATAGAGGAGAGGCTCTAACCACTGATCTAGTTTATAGTCCAAAGAGTCAGCTAACTACATTTGCTATTCCAATCCTTCAAAAACAGTGTCTGATGTGGCTCCCTCCTCAATCTGCCTTTCTATTCTATTGCTCATATTTTAGTTATACATGCTTTAATCTGTTGAAAAAGCTTGTTTATTCTCACAAGTTTATTTATTAAATCATGAGGAAAATATACTATCTGCACACATACTTGATTATTAAATATAAAAAAATTAAAAAAAAAACTTCTTAAGATGTAAGCAATTCTTAATTATGTTCATCTACATTGGTGAGTTAAAAATATATGGCATTTATATTGTTGAATTTGAAACATGCTTAGAAAGAAGTTCTGACAGTGTTTAAAGATGGAACAAATTCACAGGTTAAGTGCTGGCTCTCCTAAAGAGTGTCATCACTTTCACTGCAAGTTTGTTGGTATCCAGGCCATTTACTTTTATTAAAACCTGGAAGCCTAAGATTTCTGCTATGCTTTCAGTTCAATAACTCATTAAACTAACTCAGAGACCAAAAATAGTATCTTATTATTATAGTTTTCTTATGGCAAAAGCATACAAATCAGAACCAGTCATAGGGCAAGGCAAGCTATGGAAGGGTCCAAAATGAGGAGCTTCCCCTCCCTCTCCTGCATGGAGTCAGGAAGTGCCATCCTCCTACATGAGTACATAACATCTACATTATTGCTGAATGATAAATTTCAATAGATTTTTTTAAATGTATTTAGTAGTCTACAGGGTCTCATTACAAAGATTGGACTCAGTGATCCTTCTGTTTTCAGCCTCTCAAGCTCTGGGATTACAGCTGTATGACACCACACCCAGTCTCCCACAAGAGTTTTGTTCACAGAATTTTTATTTAAGTTTCTGTATATAGGTGTGGTTGATTCAATAATTTACTACAAGATTGAACTCAATCTCTAGCCCTTCTCCCCTATACAAAGTTTGGGCAAATGTCACATGAGACAAACTCCCTAAATCTCTAGTCATATGGATATTTTACTTTTGGCATTTTAGCCCCTATTCTGAATAATCTTATTAGGAAAGATAAGAGGCTACTATATGCTGCCTTCTTATCATTTTTATGATTTGGGTTCACTATAAAAGCAAACACTTAGGAATTGGAAAATATATTAGACAAATATCTGCCAAATACTTATTACACAATGATTCATTTTGAAATTTTTCTTCAATCAATATAGTTAAAAGCATATTAGGCTGGGTTCAGAGGTATAATCTGTAATTTCAGCACTCAAAAGGTTGAGGTAGAATGATTACCATAAGTTTGTGGCCAACCTAAGCTGCATAGTAAAATCCTCTCTCAAAGAAAATCAAAAATACCCTAAAACAAAAACCCTAAAGCATATTAGTTGCTGCTTTACACTATCTCACTTAATATTATTGTGGGCCAATTATTGATGAAACAAGAAATAGTCACTCTACCAAAGTTATTTTAGTAAGAAAGTCCTGATTAGCGAGACCATACCACCATGCTTATGCTTCAAGGTGGTATAAGTTAAAGAACATTGTGTGATAGAGGGCATAGATTGTGTGTAATTTTACTGTATTCTGATTATGACTAGGACAGTCATAGTCTTTTTGGATCTCAACTGACTACTGAAATAGATATGTTAATATATGTTAATAACTCCTGTTGGACTGACAAATTGATTATAAACTATATATGAAATGATATGAAAACAGTGTTAACTTATTATAGATATTACACACTAGCCTTACCATTCTTTACCTGTCTAATCTGATATAATCTATAAAGAAAGAGGAAATACATAGATCTCCTGTCAGCATACTGTGCTAATGTGTTCATTATATTTATTTAATTCTTTAAAAAAAACCTCGATAAAAATGTAATAATTTTTGTATTTATAGATAAGGAAAGTAAATTCAATATGATTGGCTGAGTTCACAGAAGGAGTGGCTGCCAAAGTCTTTTTGGATTATGCTACTTTATACAGTCTACAAAAATGGTGGAGGTGAATTACATACCCTATAAAAATCCCTCCCAGCTCTGAAAGGCCATGGTGCTATTTAATGATTCCAGGGCTACAAACATGTGATCAAAACACTGGGAGGTATTGCCATTTGGCTTCAACATTTGGCTTAGGTGCTGGAGGGATTGACGTACAGTGAGCAGCTTGGAAAGTAAATAGTACCATTGCTTTTCACAGGTGCCTGATAGGTACAGTCTACATTAGTGATATAAGTTGTGGGAGGCTATTTTATACTAATAGATTACACTGACATAATTTACTATAAAAATGTAGTTTTCACTCATGGCATATAAAGAACAGTAAGGATCCTGTTTATAGTAATCACTTAATTAGCAGGTTATTAAAATTATAATCTTGACTTAAACTCTTTGAGAGGAAGGAAGACAAATCATGATCAGCATCATAATCTCTCTGCTTTTATACTCTGAAAAAAAAGCTGGATATACTTAGAAAACATCTGTAATGACCACAGTTTTCATCAGACTATTATGTGTACAATATTCTGTAAATAAAAGTCACTGTTTTATACCTTATTTCATTAATAAAGAGGATAACAAGTTACCTTAGTAATAAATCAGAAATAAGCAAATATCCTATACATAATTTTAGTATCCATTTATTGCCTTAAGTAAAATAATCATGTGAAAATTGTTGCATTGGGTGTTTTTGAGAAAGTAATCTTTTGAGGAAAACTGTTATATTCATATAGAAAAATATCATTTAGTTCAGACTTTGAAGCCATTTACTTTCTGAATCAGAAAAGATGAGAAAATAGCAACCTAAGCATCTCTCTATTGTATCTTCACTCCCATATGTACAATTGCATAACTTATGTGAAATGCAAGTAGAACTATCCAATTTATTTCCCAAACCAAGAAACTTTGGGGAGTGAATCCAGACATTGTTAATAGTTATAGTAGGACAAGCAATATAAAGCAGAACTATCCTGTATACTCTGGCATGCATTATTAGTCTGTAAGATTGCAGAGGGAGATTGTCTCTAAATTTAAAAACCAGTTTACCTTTTCCTTTCATATATATATATATATATATATATATATATATATATATATATATATATGTATATTCAGTTGAAAAATGTTTATTCATTTACTTACTTATTTAACAAATATTTGCGTGCACACATCAAGAGAGGCACTATTGTATTCCTGGCAAGAGAAGTATAAATCTGCTTTAGATGTAAATTACTAAATGAAAGTAGAAGTTGACAAAAATTTCTTAGTTAAGAACCATACTATCTATGTGTTTTGTGATGCTGAAAACTATGATTGTTTGTAAATAATTTTTGCTGTTCAACTGAATTTGTTCTTTAGGGAACTCTAAAAATATTATTATTCAAATCATGCTATTTATATCAGTTTAAAAACCCTAAGTATTTTACTATAAATTTAAAACTAAGTATATGTGCATTCATATAAACATATGTTTAAAAATAAAATAAATATGAAAACTTAAATTTTAATATACAGTCTTGATTAATTATCAAATCTCATTAAATATCATTTTTTGGTTTGTTTGTTTGTTTTTTGTTTTTTGGTGGTTCCAGGGATCAAACTCAGGATCTTGTGCTTGCAAGGCAAGTACTTATTTCACTGAGCCATCTCCTTGGACCCTAATATCTTTAAGTGTCTAAATATATCAAATTTGAAAACAAGAACCATGCAATGGTCCAAGTTCTCTAAAAAGCTGAGTAATAGTAGAACATTTCATGTACTGATATGAAACACAACAGCATAAAGATTTGTAATGCAGACTTTTCTCTAACATTTTTGAGGGTCACTTTCAACTCCAGAGTTGATTTTTAAAAATTGTATCTTAAGATAAAAACATCAGATAGGAAACTAGAATATGACTTCCTAAAATAAGAATGGTATTTGAACTGAAGGCAATTAAGAAATGGATACAGGAAAGTCCTCTGCCTTTTATTGTCTAAGTAGGAAATAGAGTTCAAAGACAAAAGCTATAATTATAGAGGGGAATAAATCTCCCAACCTGAATGATACCTGAGATGAGTTCATGTTCTCTGCAACTTGAAAGGCTATGGCCCTGGTATGAATTGCTGAATTACTACGGTGGTCATCTATTATGGCTGAAGCTTTAAAATAATAGCTTGTCTTCACAGAGACCACTTCTCCCCTTCTTCTCTAACTCAGCCCAGGGTGCAAGTTCCTTTCACCTTTCCTGACATCTCAGGGAAGACCCCAGTCAGCTCCTCAGGTGTATCTAAACAGCCCCCTCAAGCTCTACCCCCGGCAAAAGGCCCTAAAAGTCTCAGTCTCTCTTTGTTCCAATCCAGAGAATTCCATATTTTCTCCAGATTCTCTTCTTGTCCTCCAAGATAATAAAGCCCAGGGGCTGGGGAGATGGCTCAGTGGATAAATGCTTCTCTGGCAAGCACAAGGGCCTGAGTTCA
>NDGM011184555.1:0-13240 GCA_002564305.1 Octomys mimax | reverse complement strand
GCTTCCCTGGCAAGTACAAGGGTCTGAGTTCAATTCCTGGTTCCACCAAAAAAAAAAAAAAAAAAAAAGAAGAAGAAGAAGAAAATCTTAGTCAGAATCATGAACTAATAAGTAGCAGAGTTGGGATGAAAATTTGACTCTGATTCCAAAGCATTACGGGAGAATGCAGTATGTCATTTTCCACTTTAATGTTAAACCGTTCCCAGCGTCTTCAGTGGCCTGTGTTCCAGCTGACAGGTCCAGGCCCTGTTTGAATAATTTTAAGTCGATCCTCAGTTAGGCGAGCAAGCCTTAATTATCACCGCAGACAGAAGGCTGCATCTTCAAGGAATGTGGCAGACCTCAGCAGGAGGCAACCACGGGGCTTTGGCAAAAGATCACTTTTCAACAACATTGTCAATTCCAGCAACTCTCCACCTTCCACCTGCAGGTCCTGAACAGCTGCTGTCCTGGGGAGGCAGTAGCAGTCTGTCTTCCTCTAAGAGGCACATGCACAACCGCCTCCCAGCACCCCGCTGGGATCCACCTGCGATGTCATCTCCCAAGCTGGAGGTCATCTCCCATATTCAGAAATTTGGCGGGGGAGGGGGGAATCTTTGACAACAGACCCTGAACTCGGCCCTTTTAATATAAGCCAGATTTAGCATGTGTCATTCTCTGAGTCTGGGAGTCCAGCTTGAGGCTTGTAATTTACTGCAACCTTCCCAGTTCCTCCGAGTGAGGCAGGGCCACACCAGCATGTCAAGGTAGCTGCTGGAAGATACAGTTTGCCTATCATGAGTCTCCTCTTGGTTTCCTATTGTAATTTTTATTTGCATTGAGGTTCTGTGGTTTAAAAAAAAAGTCCACTCGTATTTTTAATTTAAGCTGACCAAACATCAAAGGCAGTAAGAGGAGGATGTTTATAATAAAGAAATCCTGCACAGTCTTTCAGAGCTATGGTCTTTGTGCAGGACACGTATCAGTAAATGGCTAGGGGACCTTTCACAGCCAGCTTGCTGTGTTTCTCTGACCTCAGATGGCCCCCATAGGTGAAAAAGCCCTTTTGTGAGGGGATTTAGAACCCCTCTTTCCTCCTCTCAACCTCTGAATCTAATCCTGTTTGTAACACGACATGCTGCATGGAGAATGGGCATCTCCGCTGCAGTCCCTGCCCACCTCCTGTCCGAGGGCAGCTCCCTTGGAGATGTGGGGCCAAAAACACAGGAACATTTGCTTCATGAATCATTCGTTAAGTTGGCAAAAAGAAGTTTATATTTCAAGCTTCTCTTTGAAAGAACGGCAAGTGCCTCTTAAAAGAGTTTGTGTCTTAACACTGTCTTATTTCTCTCAACCCAGATAGTTATGTGAAGTGTGGTTGCTCATTGGTCAATGGAGCAAACCTGTGGTCCTCTGTTCCAGACATTTTTTTTTTTTTTGGAGACAGGGTCTCACTATGTAGTTCAGGTTTGTGTTGAATTCACTGTGTAGCCCAGGCTGGCCTTGTAGCCCAAGGCAATCCTCCTGCCTCAGCCTTTCAAGCGCTGGGACTACAGGCGTGTGCCAGCATGCCTGGCCTGTTCTAGACAGGTTTAAATGCTGTGCATCAGAACAAGAGTGATGTGTGAGTCCCATTTACAGAAGAGCACATCAAGCCTCAGCCTCTCTTCTGCTCTGTAACACTGTCCCTTTACACTGGCATCAACTTACGCTTCTGGGTATGGCATATTCGTTTTTAGGGATGACGTCTTCTGTAGCTTCACTGGTGTGTGTGCTGCTTCAGGTCTGCTAGGTAATCGACATTCATACTGACATCAGGATAACTTCGTCTGGTGAGGAGGTGAATGGTACTGTTCCAGCATTTTTATTATCAAAGAGAGGTTCTGTAACCAGCCTAGGAAAATGTGCAACAACTGGCAGCATTTTTATGGCTCAGGGAATACAGGAACATCCTAGGGCACAACACTTGCAGGTCAGAAACGTAGTTTTTCCTCATGGGCTACTCTCACCCTACAGATTCAATAGGGGCTTTGGTGAAGTCCCTTAAAGCACTGAGCCCACAGTGACTGATCGTTTCTCTAGTTTTATGGTGTGGAAGGTGGCCAGGGGTCCTGTTCAGCTGTTCTTGTCTATAGTCCTTCCTTCTATGGCAGGATTCCCTGGAATAGAGACGGGCTTCACATTTCTCAATGAGCGCAGACTATGGTTATTCCATCAGACAGGTGGTGGGTGAAGCTAGAGCTACAGCAACCCCAGGTGTAGGAAGCGTGCCTGCTTTCACTTTCTGGTCATTTTGTTTTAAGAAAGTGAGCTTTGGAATGCTGCCTTGAGTCTACCACCTACTAATGCTATTCATTTGGAGCAGTTATTTAACTTTAGCAAGACTTCGTTTTCTCGTTCACTTCCCAGAACAGCCAAGATAGTTGAATGAGTTTGCATATATAGTTACTTGGCACAATACTGTGCAAATGGTAAATACAACATCTATGTATTTAATAATGTTTAAAGGGAAGGTTTGAGCCAATTATAGTCTAGTGGACAATTCAGCTCAAGTATAAACAAATACTTCTCGGGGTAAGATCTGCTCTATCATAGGTGTGCCCTTTGGGAAATATGAGAGTATCTAATGGTTACAGCAGCTAGGAAGACTTACAGAGAAGTGGCATCCTTTGTGAGTCTCCAGTGGAATGTGTCTGACACCACTTGCAGTAGATTAAGTGTGGGCCTGAACTCACCGCTCATCCATTGTAGAACAGTAGGATGTACTTCCCCATGGTTTAGAAAAGTCTTGCCCTGTATCTGTACTGAGTTCTCTATGAAGTGAATAAATTAGATGAAAGTATGTGTATTACAATAGCAGTCTTGGCTATAATTCCAGTAAATATAGTTAAATTAATGGTTTAAATGTACAGAATTAAGCATATAGGAAAAAACCTTATAGATCTATCTTTATATACATAATCTATAAAGTGCTTTCAGAAATTCCAGAGAGAAAATGTGTTGAGATTGTAATTGATCATCATGCCACAAATCTGTGACTGTATTTAATAACTTAATTAGCAGCAAAATTTTTATAAGTTAACATCACCTTGAGAACATTCTCTTCTGTGTTAGTGAGTTTTATCTGTAGACTTGTAACATCATCCTGATGTGTTTCTTCCATTTTTACTCATTGAGCCTAAATTAACTTGCTCTCAGGACACACTCAGCAGCCAGTCCTGGTGCACCATGGGAAGACATGTGAGATCTGAGGGGTGAGGACTTTGGGTGTTCTTATAAACACAACAGGAGCTACTTGGGAGAGAAGACTACTTTATAAGTGTCTAAGTTATCTTTCTTAAGTGATTATTTCATAAATTTCAATTTACTTCTCTAAATTACTAAATAAAGCAAATGCATACATAGTAAGATTTCTTTCTGGGTATTTTCAGAACTCCTAGTTATAACTACGCCCCAAATATGGATAAGCACTGGATTATGCAGTACACAGGGCCAATGCTGCCCATCCACATGGAGTTTACAAATGTCCTACAGCGCAAGAGGCTCCAGACTTTGATGTCAGTGGATGATTCCGTGGAAAGGGTGAGCCTACAGCCTGTCCCAGTGATGGGTTCTGTCTTCTGACTTCCTTGAGTTGGCATGCTTGTTGATCCTGCTTGTTCATTTCAGTCAAGCATTATGTTCTGTGTGTTCATGACCAGACCCCCATTCCATTTCTCCAGGTTTGGTTCCTAAGTAGTTAGCAGTAGAGGAGAAAAACTAAAAACTTTATAAATTAGGGGTTGTACCCTTAAGTGTCTTTAAAAATCAATCAAATAATGTAAACAACTGAAGCAGTAGAGATTGTGAAGACTATGAGGAACTTATTAATTGTCCTGTGTAAGCAAGCAACAGCTACTCAGCTTAGACTAATTTTTACCATATAGAAATGTGAGTCATAATAAAATTATGGAAAAAGAAGAAAAAAAAAAAAAAAGAAATGTGAGTCAAGTGCCATCAGTATTTATGGCTTTTTAAGAGGCCAGAAACAAAAACATCTTTATTTGAAATTTCCTGAATTTTTTTTGTTTATTTATTGTATGTACAGTTTTGTTTGTTTGAACTAATTTCTTCTAGGAACAAATTTTTTACTTATGAAGGATTTCACAAAATTTTCTGAATTTAAAAATCTAGCATAACCAGCACTTAGGAGACTGAGGCAGGAGGATTGCCATGAGTTTGAGGCCAGCCTAGGCTACATAGTGAGTTCAAAGCCAGTCTAGACTACATAATGAGATCCTGTTTCAAAAAAAAAGATCTAGCATACAAGCCAAATAAGACAAGCTGGATCTACCTGGATGAGGGTTAGAAGCAGCCTATCTTTGACCCTTCACAGTTGCATATACAAGTGATGACATTAAATATTGTTTTAATAATAGATTATCAAAGTGAAATTTATAAAATTTAAGTTGTTTTGTGGCTTGTTGTTATTGTGTGGCTTGTTGTTTTTTTTTTTTATTTTATTTATTTGGGGGGGGCAGCTCAGCCCACCAGGGGGCAGGGCTGGCTGGCATGTGGTTCTGGGGGATTGAACTGCGGTTCCTGTGCTTTGCTAATCTTGTTCTAAATAGGTGCTTTAGACCACTGAGCCATCTCACCAGCCCTGGCTTGTTGTTTTACCAAGCAAACACAACCTCGACATAAACTACACCACATTCAAAAAAGTTGTGTTTTGTCTACGTCATAAAATGTCTTCCCTCCAGGACTGTAAATGATTAAAAATTGTGTTTGGGGGCCTTATTATAGTAATTCTTGGCTTTTAGAAATAATAAAAGAAAAAAGATGCAAGGGAAACTGGTGACACTGGGGTGTTACTTCAAGCACCCCAGTTGCCATGCTGTGCTATTTTTTAGCTGTACAACATGCTCGTGGAGACAGGCGAGCTGGACAACACGTACATCATTTACACCGCAGACCACGGCTACCACATCGGGCAGTTTGGACTGGTCAAAGGGAAATCCATGCCGTATGATTTTGATATCCGTGTGCCTTTCTTTATTCGTGGTCCAAGCGTGGAACCAGGATCCGTGTACGTAGATCTGTTTGCATCATTCTGCTGCTACAGTTCGTGTGGGTCTCAAGTAATCCAATTGCTAGTCTTAGGGTCTAGTTTCCTTTCATGCAAAACTAGAAAGTGTATGTAGGTTGGTAATTTAGAGGCTGAAACCCTTTCCCTCACCACCACCACATTCTAAATTAACTAACATTTGCTTTAAACAGGAAGGAGGAGTAACTATATGAGGGCCAGCAAGACAGCTCAGCGGACTAAGTGCCTGCTTAGGCAAGTACAGGCACTGGGGTTGAATCCCCGGCACCACATGCCATGCCGGCCCAGCCCCTGGGCACACTGATTAGACACCAAGTCTAGGTTGGTGGCACATGCCTGAAATTCCAGCACTGAGGAGGCTGAAAACAGAAGCATCACTACAAGTCTGAGCTGCACAGTGGGACCCTGTACCAAATACATATAATTAAAAATAATAATAATAACTGCATGAATAACTAATTTGAATTCCCTCAAATTGACCAGAATCCATGTCTTTTTGACCTGTGGACAAAGACAGAGAGAGATCATTATTCCCACTATCTCTGAATCAAACAAATACCATAACTTTTGAAAATGATCTTTGCTTAGCCACGGGTGGCACATAATATGCACCTATAGTCTCAGTCCTGGGAGGTTGAAGCAGAAGAATAAAAAAGTTGAACCCAACCTGGACAATTTAGCCATTTAAATTGTCTCAGAATTAAAAAAAAAAATTAAAAGGTGGATGTAGGGTTGTAGCTCAGTACAAAAGCCTTGAGTTCAATTTCCAGTGCTACAGTCAGTCAGTCAATCAGTCCCTATATAGGGGCGGCCAAACAGCTCAGCAGATTAAAGCACCTGCTTGGGCAGATGCAGGGGCCAGGAGTTTGATCTCTGGGCTGGCCACAGCCCCAGGGCACACTGAAACAGCAATTGAGACTGGGCATGGTGGTGCGCACCTATAATCCCAGCTCTTGGGAGGCTGTAAACAGGAAGATCACTACAAGTCTGATCTACACAGTGAGACCCTGTACACCCTGTACACCCTGTCCTAAATGCAAAAAACAAAAGTCAGTCCCTATAAAAAATGAAATAATTCCATCCTCTTAATATTTAGTTTTTAAAAAGAGTTACTAAAACATTATGTTTAAGAGAAAACTATAAAATGTGTGATTTTCTTCTAAAAGAATTTGAAGACAGCATTACATAATACAACAATTGTTCAATTCCTACTACTTTGTTTAGTGAAATCTTATATCGTTTCTAATGCTGTTTTTTCCTATCACTATTTTGTATTCTTTAAAAAATAAAAAATAAATTAAAATAAGAGACCCAAGGCCCTGGAGTTCTGCCACTGTCGCCGCAGGCTGGCCACTGCTTCTGTTCTCATCTCTGTTCTTCTACCACAAAGAGGGTCCCCTGTACCAGGCCAACCAAACCAGAATGTTCTGTATAAAATGAGATCATGCACAAAAGAATCATGGAAAGGGTGAAAGAGAACACAGAAGGAGAATTCTAACCAGCTGCTAGCCTGGACTGTGATATGACAATGCAGAAGCCGGACAGGTGGTGCAGATGCCGTCTCTGAGTCCCAATTCTAGACCTGCCACATGGGAGCCCAGACTTTCAGGCATACGCTTGACCTGCTGCCGCACCTTGACACTCCATTCTGGGCTGATGAGAGAAAGAAGGGTTTCTTTTAAGCGTGTTATGTCTCTTAAGATATTTGAAACTTACTAGGAATTGTCATCTCTATAGTTAGAAAGCATCTCTATAGTTATGTTTCTAACATCAAGCCACCAAACACTGGATAGCATTGGTTAGGTTCAACTCTAAAAATTGCCTTAGAGTTTTCTAGAACACGGGTGCTCAAGCACTAGTTCCACAGAGAAGTTATGCACTACTAGCTATTAGAAGAAAGTGCAGATCCCACAGAAGCTGTGTGCTGGGCCACATCCGGTTTGGCGGTATGGCTGCAGCGCGAGAAGGGTGAGTCATCTCACCAGCCCGACTCAACAGTCGGTCTTCACTGCTGCTGACCCCTCACCCTCCTGGTCAGATGCTGCCACTCACCTCTAGAAAACCAGAGGGCAGGGTGAGAAGAGGAAAAAGCCAAGAACTCACTGCTGTAGAAAGAGCAGCCTTAAATGGCATCCTCCACGGGCTTTGGGCCCAAGCAATAACCATCTGTCTTTTTACAGAATCCCACAGATTGTTCTTAACATCGACCTGGCCCCTACAATCCTGGATATTGCTGGGCTTGACACACCTCCTGATGTGGATGGCAAGTCTGTCCTCAAACTTCTGGACCTGGAAAAGCCAGGGAACAGGTGTGTCAGTGTTCCTTCTCCCAGCCAGCCCCAAGCACACTGAGTGGGTGCCCAGAGCCAGCCTGCAGCTGGAAGGAGTAAAAGGAAGGACACTTTGCTTCTAAGCATCGCCCCAAGCTGAGCCTTCTCAGCTGCATGTGAATAGCATGCTGAAGGGGATCCAGTCTTGGGCTGTGGGAAGGGAGAGGTGCTCTTTAAATAAACTGTTAGCACAGATCCGTTTGCAAAAACGTCCAGATGCCAACAGTAAATATTACTATTTTCCTTTTAGGTTTCGAACAAACAAGAAGGCCAGAATTTGGCGTGATACATTCCTGGTAGAAAGAGGGTAATTACTGGTTCCTGGGGCACTTCTGGGAACTAGGCCTAGTGGGCAGCTCTCCCTGCTGGGTATTTTTTCCTCTCCTTATTTTGGGTTTACTAAGCACTGCAGATTTTGTAAGCCTCATTGTAATGGCTTGCTATTCATTCTCTACTGACCAGCAGAGTGATTACTGCTCATTTATGAGATGAGCTCGAAGCCTTTACGTGGGTTCAGATTTCCTGTTGCAGTCCCCAGCCTCAGTCCCTAATCAGACCAGCTTTCCACCTCCTTCTCTGAGTAGCCCCCCATGCTCAGCTGATATTGGCACCCAACCTTCTACTTCTTTTCCTTACGTGCCTTTCATCATCTTAAATATATAAATGTATGCCCTTGTCATTGTTTCCATAGTCACTTCTGGGTTTTCCCTCTTGATTCATAATTCTCATTGTCTTGTTTTTCTTCTGTATAGAAGTTGGGAGAGAGAAAAAACTGTTTTCAAGGAAAGAACTTTGAGCACATGAAAATAAAATTTATGCCCAAAGTTTTTAAATTTGTGCTTTGGTTGGAGGGGGCGATTCTTCTTATCCTGATCATGCATACTTCACTGAACCTGCTTGTAATTTTCAAACAGAATTTAGCAAATGTTGAGCTCCTATGGACAGACTCTTAACATCCACATCTTGCTATTTAAAGAATGTGGAGCCATGTGACAGGGAAGAAAAAGAAAATAAGCAGCACTCGGGGAAGGGAATTCATGTCGCTTCTCGTATAAGAGCTTTTCTCTTTCTCACAAAGCAAATTTCTACGCAAGAAGGAAGAAGCCAACAAGAATATTCAACAGTCCAATCACTTGCCAAAGTATGAGCGAGTCAAGGAACTGTGCCAGCAGGCCAGGTATCAGACAGCCTGTGAGCAGCCTGGGCAGGTGAGTGATGCCCCTTCCTCTCACATCCTTCCTGTGTCCCACCATTTCTAATTTACAGGACTTTCTCAACATATAAAATAATGTACGCTTTCATGTACATAAGGTTTCCATAATGATAATGAGGCCAAGCTCACTGTGATGCCTCTCTGAGGACATAATTGTCCAAGTGGTCCATGCTGGACCTCCACATCACTGCTTGAGCTTCCTCCAGTCAACCAAGATGATGCTTCTGCTCCCAGGGAGAGCGCTATGCCCATAGGCACAGCCTGCTTCTAAAAAGAAGGGTCTTGGAGCACGCATAAACTGGGCCTCAACAAGGGCTGGAGAGCCTGCCTGCCCAAGCCTTGGGTGCTTGCTGGGCAATGAAGCCTTCCAAGAGACAGGCAGTAGCCTTTCCACATTAGGCCACGTTCTAGGCTAACACAAACTGTAGCCCAGAATCTGTGAACAAGGTTGGAAAAGGAAAGCCACATTCTGTGTGCTTCTTGTTTCTATCTCTGCTCATAAAGTGTGAGATTAAACACTATGACAACGAATCCTTTCCACTATGGAACTATTACAGAACCTAGGGCTACCAAGAACTGCCCACTACTAAGAGTAGGTTGGGAAAAAATACTTGTACAGTGGACTGGCACTGCATTTAAGGAAAGTGAGAATACGGACCACCAGTGTCACAGCATGCTTGACTGAAATCTATACTAAGGAGGAGGAAATTTTTTGTTTGTTTGTTTGTTTTTGGTGGAACCAGGGATTGAACTCAGGGCCTTGCACTTGCCAGGCAAGCATGTATTCTACTGAGCCATCTCCCTAGGAGGAGGAAATTTGTGCAGGGTGAAAGAAAGTGCTGTCATCCTGTCAGCAAACAAACTTCCACCAAAAGCAATACAAAGAGCAACAGAATCAGAAAAGTAAAAAAAACCACCTTTCATTAAGCACTTGTCCCACACATGCCACAACACACAGGATGTCATCCAGACTGAATATTCACCAGACTGAATATTCATATCTTTAGAGTGAGGCAGATAGTGTCTGTCCTGGTTCCCAAATGGCAGCACATACATGGCAAAGCTGAAATCCAGATTGAACTTGCCTAACTCTAAAACTTGGTCCTCTTGAGGCTTCCAAGCTAAGCTGTATTAACTAGACAAAGAATTTAGGTCTTCTGTGAATCTTTTTAACTTCTCCCTCTGACCTCCAGCTATTCAAAAAATTAGTACCAGGTCAAAATATCAGGGCCAGGCATGGCAGTGCATGCCGGGAACTCCAGCACTGAGAGGCAGAGGCAGGAGGATTGCTGTGAGTTTGATGCCGGCCTGAGCTATAAAGTGAGTTCAAGGACAGTCTGAACTGCATAGTAAAACAGTCTCCAAAAGACAAAAAAAAAAAAGATATTAGACATAAAGTGGGCAACCTACTTATTATCAAAATGCCCCCATTCATTATGCCTATTATATGCTATACAGTGTATCTGAGTAGACGATCACTATAAACAACTTGATCCTCACGATATTTCCTCGTGCTATTCCTGCACGGAGGATCTCTTTGAAGTAGAAGAGGGCTGTGAGCCGGAAGAGCTGTTGAAGGAAGGGATGAAGTCAGCCCTTCATGTCATTCTACTGAGTCTTCCTTTTCAAGTGTGTAGTGGAGAAGCTTAGGCCTATTCATTATAATTTGAGTCTTCAAATCTTTCTTATGGGAAGCTCTAAGTATTATTATGAATAAAACCTCAAATGTTTTGTAGTTTTAAGATGATTTTTATGAGACTGCCTCAATAGGCTAATTTACTTTTATTCAGGAGTTGGAATTGTGCAGGATGAAATACATCTCTCACAAATTGGTGATCTTGTTTCCATATAAGCCCTCTAAGTGGTAAGCATAATGGCCACGTGGGAGTACAGTACACTGCCTGCCTCCTTTTCAGTATATAATTTTGTGAATCTCCATATGGCTTGTGCTGAAATTTTAATGTATGTCTTAAAGGGCAAATGCAGCATAAACCAGGTTATGATGCTTGGCACACACTTCGCACTTATGTGCCGGATGTAAACTGCATTACAAACTTAATTTTGCTTTTTTGTATTTTTCTAAACTTGTTTTGCCCCCATAAACTGTTTTTATGTATAGCTCCCTGGAAATTTCCTCAGCTCTTTTATTCCTATGTAAATCAGCCTGAACTTAAGACGCCATCCCGTGGACATATGGGAACAGTGGCAATGATCTCCGTGAGCAGTTTCTGAATTAATGGAACAAAGAATTAGGCCTGGCCCAGATAGTGACATTTTTCTTATAAAATTTCTTTAAGTTTAGTACAGGTGGGCTCTAGAGGGTCGCCCCACGCTTCAGGTATCCTTGGCACTAGTGAGTAGTTCCCAGAGTGCAGTCCCCAGGCCAGCAAGGAGAGCTGTCAGAATGCATGCTCCCTGCCACCCCAGCCCCCTGAGTCAGAATCCCCAGCATGAAGCCCAACAGTCCGCATGGTCCTCAGTCTCCAGGTGATGCCCCAGCACGTTTCTAACCCACCGCTGTGCTGAAGTCATAGCTTAGGAATCTGAGACGCTTAGGACAGCTTTGAGTCTTGATCACTCTGTGCAACAGGATCTTCATCTCTTGGCCTTTCACTCTTTCTGTCTGGCTACTTGAAGACTGTCCTCTTGGCGATATGATCACCGACTTAGCAGAGGAGGGTCCAGAATAAGCGAGCTAAGGTTAACGCTAACTGCCTTAAAGTAGCTGTCTTGATTGGACCGAAATTTTCTTATCAAACGGAAAATATTATTTATTTTTTCATTTTTTTATTTTAAAGGAAAAAAAATAAGAAATTGAAAGATTCAAAAGGTTATGATTTCAACTGGAAGATTTCTAAGATTCCTTCCAGCCTTGACAGCCTCTGATTCTAGACCTAGGTTTCTTAGCACTGTCGGAACAAAGAGAAAGCACCAGCCATAGTCACAACCAAAACCTCGGGTGCCTTGGCCTGTCCCCTCTACTTGCATCTCTTCTCTTCACCCTCCACTACATGCTTTCTCCCCTGTAACTTGTCCCACCCTTGCCTGTGCCTTCCTGCCTGTCCTCTTAGCAATGTTAACTGCGTCATCACTAAGGCAACAGTCTTAGCTTTGAGCCTTCATGGGATGTAGAGGGCAACATCCTCCCTTTGAGCCCCATTTCATCCATCTCGATCCCCAAAGAATGTATTCCCCCTCTCGTCACCCTGGCTAGGGTGAGAGTGAACATGGGGAGTCGAGTGAAGAAAGGAAGGCAAAGTTTGGGTTGGAATGTCGGGGCCACCACTCCTTACTGGGTTGTCTTGGACCAGGCGTTTAATTTCTCCCAAGTGTCTGTCTCTGAAACAGAGAAAATTAATTCACTCTTATGAGGATTAAGTGATATCATCCCTGTAAAGTGCTAGGTGAGACAGATTAATTTTCTCCAGTGTGTGTGTGTTGGGTGTTATTCTTCCGGGCTTTGTTACCTGTTGTTTTCCTTTCTGTGAAACCTACAGGGGATTAAAATGGGCTGGAATCCCAGACGCTTGGCATCACTTCTTGACTATGTGTATAGAACCACCAGCCGGGACTAATTAAGACAACATGGACATATGTGTTTGCATTTCTTCCATGTTTCTGAATTAATCCAAGACAAAGTGTGAATTCCCACCACACTCTCAGCTAGGCATTATGCCCCCAAGCACATTTGTGTACACACACACACACACACACACACACGTGCAAATTTTAGCTTTTGCTTTAAAAGATTTTTGTTTGAGAAGGAATAGATCAATGACACTCAGTTCTGGGTACACATTTTAATCACCTATGGGGACTTTAGAAAGGTGGCAACACACTCTCCAGCCCAGACCCGATCAAAATGTCCAGAGGTGAGGCCACAGCCATGGCCATGGCACGTTTTTGTCATTGTTACTGTTTTGCTTTTTTTTTTTTTTTTAACAGTGTTAGGAGTCACAGGCCTAGAATCAGAAATGTCAAAGCTGGAAGACATCTGTGAAGCCTTCCCGTTGAAATGATAATGTTTTAGCCTGCATCTCTTCATTCGACATGACACACTTGCTTCCCAGTAACTTTGGGCCTCCACAGTGTTTTGAGACTTTTCCCCTCAACGCTGTGAATGGCGTTTGTACTAAGGGCGGTTGCCATGCACAGCACTGGTCCTCAGTTGAGACTGCACAGCAGGCACGTGTGCAGCTTTAGACACATTTAACGTGCACGTTCAGGTCCACCTCACACCACTGAAATAAGGACCTCCAGGAAGGAGAACCGAGGTTCAGGACTGAGGACCACAAATGTCCAGTGAGCACTGTTGGGTTGGTTGTTTTTTCTGCTTTGTCTTCCGCTAGGTATAGACACTGACCCCTTAAAAGCAGGAGCTACATAAAGATTCCCTGGGTGTCTGGTTGCATAGTACTTCTATATATTCTCTGGTATTTTGCAGGAGAAAACAAAACCTTAATTTATTTGAGTACAGCAAATGTCATGTCCCCTTGTTAAATTGTTAAATTCTAGCATCTTTACAATTTAGGTATGTGAACTCAGCAAAATATTCCAAAATAGTCCAACAGCCCATAATAGTATTGGGTCTTCTGCTTGACTGGCGATGTCAGAAATGGTTGACCTGAGTCC
>NDGM011184553.1:0-13927 GCA_002564305.1 Octomys mimax | reverse complement strand
TTGTATGTGTGTATTCAAAGTGGTTAGGATAGATATATAGTTACATTCTGTTAATGAATAGAGCGAGTTGTTCTAATGGTGTTTGTAAATAGGATATCATGTCCTCATCTTGTACAGCAATTAACAACTAGGAAGAATGTATGCAATGTTTGAATTATTGAAACTGTACTACCAATTTATTTGAAACTGTCTCATTGCTATTTGTTTATCAATAATATTATGGGAAAAATACTTATTTACTACAAGAAAGCCCTCCCTGTGGGGTTTAATGCAAAAAATAAAAAAATTAAAAAATAACGAGGAGGAATGTCCCTCTCCCTGGAAATTGATCCATGAAAGTTGAGCACATGTAGATAGAAGGGGTGGTAGAACAGTTTGGAAAAGCTTTGTAGGGACGTGACATAATCTTTCCCTTTCTCTAACCACACCAGGTTGGACTCTCCCTACCCACCCTTCCCCATGGGCCTGTCCAAATGATGATGAGTGATGTCAAAGTCTGTCTGCCCATCCAGGGCTAACATGGTCTTATAATTTGCTGAGGAAACAAATCCCTAGGGTGTGACAATCTTATGAACAGGTATAGAAAGAGAGGTCAGGCCCACCTAGGGCAGTTGCCAAGGTGGGCCTCTGCTAGGAAGGATGGCCAGGTACTCAACTGGGCGATGCCAGCATCCTAGATCTGCTGAAAGTTCAGAAGCAAGAATCCTTGCAAGAAAGAAGAGAAGTGCGCTTTCAATGCCCAAAGCTAAGGGAAAGGCAAGTCAACCATCCTACCTCCTCCTTTTGTCCCCTTGACAACCTCCCCAAGACCCTTACCAATTCTCAGACTGTATTCCTTTCCCATGAATCCCCTGCTTCCATCCTTAGTCCCCCTCTTCCCCAAACCAATGCTCTTCTATGAGCTCCCTGTCCTTCCAGGTAAAGAAGAAATAAAGCAGGGCCAAGAGAACCCAGAGTGAGGCTGTGGGATACTGTACAGGCCCTTGGACAATCAAGGCCAAGAGGGGCCTGAAGAGGTCCAACGAGGGCCAGAGAACCTCAGGCTCACAAAAGTAGAACCAAGCATTCCAAGGCCAAGAGGCCCCAACCATCAGTATAATCTGAGTACTGGCCCTCAGCCTGTGTACTGCCAATGATGAACTGTGGTAGTTTCGAAATTACACAACACTTTCCAGTGAGGGTAGAAAAAAACTTACCTGTGTGAACCTGTGAATATGTGTCTGTGTGTTCTCTACGGGTGGGAGGAAGAGAGGAAAGAGAAAAGGAAGCAGTAGGAGGGAGTGAGAAGGGAGCAAGCAGTGCTCTTTAGTCTTTGAGACATCACCATACTCATTTCCATAGTCTTTGTGTTAGTTCATATTACCACCCACAATGTAGGAGGGGTTCTTTGTCCTAACAACTTTGTCAGAGTTTGGTGCTTCTTTAGTCGTTCATAATAGACCTTCTTGCCCGTGTTGGTCGGGGTTTGAGTGTTGTTTGATTCAGTTACCTAATGGGAAAACATAATGAATATTCTTTATTAACTGCTTGGATTTGTTTCTGGTAAGAACTGTTCTTTTCACAAAAATAGGAATAAACAATCACATGTTTTTACATAGAAATTCAGAAATCTAACCATATACAGCACTGTAGCAGGACTCCCTATACTGAGGTCTTTTACATGACCAGGCACTGGAACATCATATGTGATGATCTGGTGGTCACAGGCCGAGAGAGACCAGAAAAATTAGTTGTCTGAGACATTCCAATCACTTTGCCTACACTCACTAAGGAAATCCTAATATTGTATAGCAACGCATTCTACTCATGGCGACTATTATACAATCTGCTGCTGAAAATGTCCAAATATGTGTCAGTATATTCTCTAGCGGTGGGGAGGAAAGCGGAAATACAAAAGCAAATGGGATGAGGGTTATGAGGTGGGTGGAACATGCAATGCCACTCTAACTGAATGAGATTTGTGCGTCAAACTTCAGGTCTATATTATATTTCTAATAGTATTACCAAGTCAAATATGGTTCCATTAAATAATCATTCAATACAATGACTTCACTCTCTTGAGAAGTTGGATAAGACTCATCGATGATGGAGGAGCTTCCTTAAAAATTGCCACTATTTTGTATAAAACTTTAAGAAGATGAGGAAATCTCCACATGGTCTTAGATATGGCCAGGTGAGCAGGGAGGCACTTTAGGTAAGGTACAAACTAAGAAATGGAGGGGCCATAGAAGGAAGAGAATGTGCCACTGATAGGGGTGACCACGGCAATATCCTGGAGGAATCAGCCTTCTTGTTTCCCCACTCATTCATATTGGTGACAGGAAGATAAAGGAGGTGGGAGCAGAGGGTAGCAGAGCAATGTAGGAGTGTGAAGCAGATCCTTCCCTTCTCCACCATGCATGTTGGACTCATGATGCCCCTTCCTCTTCCCCCTCCCACTGTCCAGATGGTGCTTTGTGGTCCCTAAGCTGCTCTCTCCATGACTACCATGGGTTAGTGACCTACTGACAACAAGCACCACAGCCCCTGATCATCATTGAGAAATGAGCATATGGGGGGTTCCTGTGCACTTGTGGTAGACCACTGGGAAGCACTGAGTGAACATGTGCTCCAAAGAAGCAGCACCATGTGCATATACTGAACTTCTTGATCTAGGCACTCTAGGGATGGAGAAGAAATGGATTCCTTCTCCTCCTAAATGGAAACCACCAGCACCAAGCGGAGATACTGAATAAGTATCCTCATGAGGGAAAACAGAATGGAGTTGTCACTATCATGTTTCACTATCATGTGTGTAGAACACCCACAGTCCTCCCTTTGGCACCTTGACACCACACCAGCCTCCTACCCTGTCGTCAGATAGTAGCCTTTCTATTGAAGATCTGGTTCCCCTCATTTCTAATCCTTCTTCAGCAAAACCTTTGCACTTCTGTGATTGCCATGTGTCTTTCTAGGTGATGAAGGAAACAAAGAGGCAGATAGACCACTTCTAGCTGGTATGAAGAAAACCCTGCCATAGATATTCCACCAATTCTGACAAACCTATGCACACAGACTGGAAGTTGCATGTGAGTAGGTCTAACAGAGTGTGTGTGTAACTCCAGCACCAGCTGTCATGAACAAGGATCCAGGGAAGAGAGGCTAGAGGCTTCAATGGCACCCAAAATGTCTCCTCAATTATGAGCAGTGGCAAACAGCCATTATGATAGATGGGAGCTTTAACATGAAGACTTGAGAATGATGTAAAGAAAAATTTTTCTCTTGTAGTATGTATGTGTATGTGGTACATGTATGCATCCTTGTGTGTATATTTGTGTGTGTGTGTGTGTGTGTTTGTTTCTGTGTGTGTATGTTAGATGCCTGTGTGTTCCCTGAGTATGTGGTCACATGAGGCCAGGTAGATAAGGTGCAGACAATTACAGCACTTTCTGTGACCACAGATCTTTCCTCTACTTTAATTTAAGGTATAGACACTTGCAAACATTTGGGTACCATTAGCCTTAGACTTTATCTGTCTGTTCATCCTTATTTGGTTTTGTCTATCATGACGAAAGAAGTCATCATTTCACCAAAGAGTGACAATGGAGTGTGTTATAATATTATGTGCAGAATTTCAGTCTAATGTGGAATTCTCACTCCTTCTGTAAATGGTCAGTGGCCCCAGATAAGATTTTAAACTGATAAGCACCCATTTCATCATGAGAAAACCATAAATTCAGAAGACCGTTGTAAAGTTAGAGTAAGAATTGACAGATGAAGTACTTAACCACATAAACTTATTAACTGTAATCAGTATAAATGCTATAAAGACAGCATTATGTTTCCTATTGGGTAGCCCTAACCTGGTTTAAGACACAGTGATTGAGTCCTGCTTAGGAAGCTGTGTGATCTAAAACAAGAGCCTTGTGGGTGCACAGATTAGGGCTTCAATCCCCATGCCTGCTGTGCTGATGACACCCTCAGTTTTCCCTGAGAGAGAAATTGAGACTGAGCAAGGTGTCATGCCTGCAAGTACAGCTCTTGGGAGTCTGTAAACAGGTGGATCCCTATGAATCCGATTTAGTAGTGAGACCCTGAACACCCTGTAGGAACTTCCCTAAAATAAAAAAATAAAAATAGAAAAGTACAACTTCAGAAGCCTATTGTAAAGTTGCAGTAAGAATTTAAAAGTAAAGTACATAATAACCAAAGTGAATTAATGATTGTATAAATAGTATACAGAAAGAGAGCATCATGGTTCCTATTGGGAACCCCTATTCTGGTGGAGGGAATGTGCTTGAGTGCTTTTTAGGAAGCTCAGCGAACTAAAATTGTAGAATCTGCATTTAATCTCTCCTGAACTGAGAGATGGTGTGTTTCAGCACCTGCACACAAATGTGATGTCAGTAAACCAAGAGTTGATTGAGAAGAGGATTGACCAGTTTTTAACTATGTAAATTGGGGGCAAACTTTGGTGAAACATATGAAAGTTATAATTTTTGTGAGGAATAATTTGAAAAGCATTAGCACATCCCTTGTTGTACAAGGTTTCATAACTCAGTTCCAACTCCAATGCTCAATTAACTAGGACACAGGTTTGAGTCACCTTAAGTACAAGGCCCTCCACAGAAAACTAGCACTACTCAAAAATAGTGCCACCTCCTGAGAATCATTGATATCAGCATGTCATTTTACAATTATTTTTATCCTAATCATGAATGATAAAAATGTATTAGAATTTCTGGGAGTCAGAGATTAAGATGGATATCAGTTTGAAAGAAAATTCAATGTTACCAAATTTTTCGATCGACACACATTTTATTGCACATAACTCTCTAAGAATATATTTTTAAACAAAAATACTGCAAAAGACATGGCTCTATTATTACAAATGTTAAGGCTATAACTTTCAAATCCTTCTCTTCCATGCCTTAAAGAGTAGAAGAAATGCTAATGACATCAGGTATATGTGAAGCATTGAGGTTATGATAAAAATAGATTGTTATTGTTTCATAGTAAACTCACACAAATGTCACTCCTTCATTTAATTTCAATCGCACTTTTTCAAGTTTTAAAAAGATGTTTAAAAT
Organism: Octomys mimax; assembly: GCA_002564305.1. Taxonomy (NCBI): domain Eukaryota; kingdom Metazoa; phylum Chordata; class Mammalia; order Rodentia; family Octodontidae; genus Octomys; species Octomys mimax. Next base: position 8,858 of record NDGM011184553.1, on the reverse strand, counting down.
TTCATTATTACCCCTCCAAAATAAAAGATCCAATCAAAAATGAGCAATGTTAAATGAACTGGCACTTCACAGATGAAATAAAATTGCCCAACAGATATAGAAAAAATGGTCAGCATCTTAGGCATTGTACCCATATGAATCGAAACAATAATGAAGCTTTCAAGTAGTAAGTAATGTTCAAAGTGCATAAGAGAAAATACTAGGAGGGAAAGATTGTGCACAAATCTTCATTGTGCTAGATATGACTCTTTTATCAGGAAAGTTGCAGTACATTGAAACTTAGGGAAGGGTAGGATAGAGCAGAATGTACCAGTGGGCAGGGGTGGCTTTAGGAGTAGCATGGCGGAAGAACCCTCTCCTTGAAACTGGATGCATGAAAATTGAACCAGTGTCGGTACAAAGGATGGGAGACCAGATTGGGAAACTTTGTAGGGATGGGACACAATCTTTCCCTTTCTATAACCACAGCATGTTGTACTCTTCCTACCCGCCCTTCCCTATGGGCCTGTCCAAGTGATGGTTAGTGATGTCAAAGCCTCTTTTCCCACCCAGGGCTAACATGGCCTTCTAACTTGCTGAAGAAGCAATGCACAAGGGCGTGGCCACTTTAGAGACAGGTATATAAATGGAGGTCAGGCCTACCTGGGGCACTCTAGAGGATGGGCCTCTGCTAGGAAGAATGGCCAAACATTCAACCGGGAGGTGCCAGCTGGGTAGATCTGCTGAAAATATGGAACGAAGGGCTCTTCTGAGAAAGAAGAGAAAGGCGCTTTCAGTGCCTAAAGTTAAGGGCAAGGTATGTAGACCATCCTACCTCCTCCCCTTGCCCCTTGAAAATCCTCCCAGTACCCTTACCAGTCCTCTGACTTTACTCCTTTCCCATGAATTCCCTGCCTCCATAGCTAGTCCCCCTCATCCTCAAGCCAGTGCTCATCTGTGATCTCCCTGTGTCCTTCCAGGTAAACAAGAAATCAAGCAGTGCCAAGAGAACTCGGATTGAGACCGTGGGAGCCCATTTGAATCCCCGGAGATCCCAGGCCAAGAGTGGCCCAAAGAGATCCACCTAGGGCCAGGGAACCTCATGCTCACAAAAGTGGAACCAAGAGTTCCAAGGCCTGAGAGGCCCTAACCATGAGTACATTCAAAGAAGTGGCCCTCAGCCTGTGTACGGCCAATGATGAATTGAGGTAGTTTCGAAATTATGCACCAACACTTTCCAGTGATGGTGCAATAAAACCTACCTCTGTGAACCTGTGAGTGTGTGTTTCTGTATATTCTTTGGTGGTGGGGAAGAAGAAAGGAAGCAGCACGAGGAAGTGAGAAAGGAGGAAGGAGTGTTTTTTTAGTTTTTTTAAGACATCACCATACTGATTTCCTTAGTGTTTCTATTAGTTTGCATTCCCATGTTGTCGAAGCAGTCCTTTCTCCTTACTACTTTGCCAGAATTTGTTGTTTCTTCAGTCCTTGATAATGGACATTCTCACCAATGTTGGTTCAGATTTGAGTGTTTTTTTGATTTACATTTCTCTAATGGACAAAGATGATGGACATTCTTGTATTTGTTAACCATTTAGATTTTTTTTCTTCTAAGAAGTGTCTTCATTTCAATTGCCAATATTTTCATTAGAGCTTTGATTTTTGGTACTGTTATTTTTATGTGTACTTTAAATATTCTAGATATTAATCTTCTGACTGGGGATTATTTTGTGAAAATTTTTCTTGTCCTGTAGGTTGTCTCTTCAATTTTATTGATGATTCGCTTTGCTATGCAGAAGGTTTTTAATTCAATATGATAATATTCATTATTCTTTGTACTATTTCTTCTGATCAGGAAGTTTTGCTCATGCCAGTGGTTTTAAGAGTTTCACCACTTCTTTTCTCGCAGAATGTAATAAATTTTAATTTCATTTAATCCTTAATTCTATTTATGTACTGTACTATGTTTATTGATTTATATATGTTGAACTATTCTCACATCCAAGGGATGAAATCAAGTTGTTCATGATGTATAAAGTTTCCAGGCTAGGCTTAAATAGCTTGGCAGTCTAAGCATGTGCTTGGCAAGCCGAAGGACCCAGATTTGAACCCAAGTATCACATGTCATTTGGGCCCCATGCCAAGGGGACCAATGTAACCGGACATGGTGGTGACACACACCTGTAATCTCAGCCACGGAGAGGCTGAGACAAGATCATTAAGTGTCTGAGCTGTGCAGTGAATACATAAATACATAAAAACATTAATACATAAATACATACATTTTGAAACAAAAAATAAAATTTTCAGTGTTTTGTTACACAATAAATCCTCAGTGAATAACGCATTCTAAGAGTGTTCTGCAATGGAAGCAAACATGTCTATCAATTTTAATTTGAACCTGAATGTAGTGGTGGAGAGCGGTAATCTCAGCACTGGGTAAGATGAGGTAGGAGGTTTGCTACAGTTTTAAGGCCATCCTAGAATACATAGTGAGTTTAAGGCCACACTTAACTACACAGTGAGTCCCTGACTCAAAAAAATCGAACTATAATACTTTTTTTTTTTTTTTGGTACCACGGATTGAACTCAGGATCTTGCTCTTGCCAGGCAAGCACTTATTCTAGCTATCTCCCCAGACCTCAAGCAACGATTTTTAATTTGATAATGAGAAATGCTCTTCAGTACAAGTGGTTACACCCATCCTCACATGATCACAATTGAGCCAATACTCTCACTTGCTGTCCCTCTCCCCATCACCCTGCCTCTATCTCTTTTTCCAAGACTGTGGAATTGTGAGTATCTTCTAACAGCAAGTTTATGGAGTAGACGTCCTTCAGACGAGGAAGAACAAAGTGTGCAGGAATCCCTCACATAAAATGATACTAGGGACATGGGGAAAGTGTGAGAAATTGTACACAATTTTGCACCAGAGTAAGGTTATGGTAGTGCAAGCAATGAATCTGTTGAACAGCAATGAAAGGTCACATTTCCATGAAAGCCTTAAGAGGAAGAAAAATCAAGTATCATTGTGCATATTTCTTGTTAAAAATGCACAAAAATTGCATTGCGCCAGTAGGTAACGATAATTCTGTTAGGGCTAGTGAAATTCATCATACACAGTAACTCTCATTCTCTTGTCTACCTCAGACTGGCCAGAAAACTGTATAAAGGTAAGTGGAGGCTAATATGTTGTAATCATTTTATGCGAATTTTTTTGGGTTTTGAGATGAATCATCGGAGTTTCCATTACTTCTCATGGGGAAATTTGCTTAGATACATAAGTGCTTTCATTGCAGCATATTCTGAAACAAACTATGCCTGGAAAGTAGATTCTACTGTATTCTGTTTTAAAAGATATGTTTTTGGAGATTTTTGCATCTATGTTCATTAAAAAAATTGGCCTATACTTAACTTTTATTTTCTAGTTTTGGCATCTAGTTTTACTATTGCTAGAATTAAGTGTAAGTTGGGCAGTGGGCTTTCATTTTCAATTATGTGGAAGAGTTTGAGTAGTATTGCAATAAATTCTTCCCTGAAGTTCTGGTGAAATTTAGCATTGCATCTATCATCTCCTGAGGTTTTCTTAGTTTGTAGGTTTTGTTCTCATTACCTCAATTCATTGGATGCTATTACATTGTTCTGTGTGTTTATAATCACATAGATCAGTTTTGGTAAATCATAAGTGCCCGAAAATCTACCCAATTTTTCTAGATTCTCCAACTTATTGGGCTACAGGTTCTAAATTTATTGCAATACAAGTTTTCAAAGCAGGTACTTACAATTGCCTGAATTTAGCATCTATTGTGATTTCTCCTTTTTCAATTCTAATTGTATAGATATGTTTGTGTTTTGTTTGCTTTTTTGGTTACATGGGTTAAGGGTTTGTCTCTTTCATTTATTATTTTAAAGAACTAATTCTCCATTTCATTGATTCTTTTTTGTTGTTGTTGTTGTTCATTGATTCTTTGTATCATCTTTTAGTCTCAATTTCCTTTGTTTTTGATTTTATGTTTATAATATCCTTAGTACTGGTTTTGGATTTGGGTTGTCTTTGTTTATCTAGGACATTGAGGTACATACTTAGATTATTTTTTTGGATCACTCTGTTTCTCTAATGTGGACATTCACAGCTATAAGCATCACTCTTATGGCTGCTTTCATTGTGTTCCATAGGATTTGGAATGTTACACCACCATTATCATTTATTCTAATAAATTTTAGCTTCTTTGACCTATTGTTTAGAGGGGATTGCATGGTTTAATCTCCACATGGTTGAATAATTTCTTTGTCATTGTTTTCTTGATCGTGTGATGTTTTAATAAGCATATGATTTACATTCTTTAGTTTTTTAGTTTTTATTTAAGCATGTTTTATGGTCTAGCATTACTGTTTGTGTTTAGATGTCCCCTGAAAGCTTCAAGTGATCATAGATGGAGATTTTCAGAGGTGGCAGGGTTTACAGTGTGTGATGCTAGGATTAAGGATATTTGACTAGAAAATTAGTCCTCTGATTTATCTGGGATAGTTCTGTTGGGATTAAGAGTGCCCAACCTTCCAGGAGTGCTACCCATCATATTGCAACGTACCCTAGATACAACATAAATGGACAGAAGACATGTCTTGTCACTTGCTGCTTGCTGCCTGTCTCTGTGATGTGTCTCTGCCATACTGTAGTGCCTTTTGGACCAACCAACTATGAATTGAAACCTCTGCAAACTGAGCTAAACGGAATTTTCTTCTTTAAACTTAGGTGTTGGGCCTTTTTTGTTGGCAATAAGAAAACTAAGACACCATATATGTAATTAATCTTGGAGAAAGTTCTATGTGCTGCTGGAAAATAATATAAGCTATTGTTGGATGAAGCACTCTATACATGTCTGTCAAGTCCATTTTTCCACCATATGTCTCAACTGTGATATTTCTTTGTTGATGTTTTTGTTTAGTTGACCTTCTGATGATAGTAGGGGTATTAAATTTCCCTACTGTGATCTGTTGATATTTATCTGGTCTTTCATATCCAGTAGAATTTGTTCTATGAAGTTCAGTGTGCTAGTATTTGGCATATATGTATTTAAAATTGTTTAAAATTGTTATATCAGAAAGAAAGAGAAAAAGAGACAATAAATAAAAAGAAAGTAATAAAATTTCACTGATATTTTTATAACTGGAACAGAGCACTACAGGTTTCTTTTTCATTTTGTCTTTGGCTGAGAACTCTAGGACCTACAATCTTCCTGAATGACAACTATGAGTTCGCTGATTCCCCTTCCAATTTGAGTTTGGACTTATCATTAATATTCTCTTTTTTATTTTGGGAGTCCCCAAAGTGTTTCACACAAACTTGGACCACACTGTGACTAATATATTTCTATTTTTAGTTGTATGTAGAAAGATATACCTTTCTTCTCCCTTTCCCTATTCTCCCATACCTGCTACAGAGGCTCTTTACTTATTATTTATAACTTTCCCAAAACATTCTACTTGTCCAGAGGCCCTCCACATGAATGAACTTTCTCAGACAGAAAACTGCCAGTAATTTTCCACTTAGAGTTTTATTATTTCAACTTGAAAATTGACCGTCTTAAAAGAACATTTTTTCTTACACCCATAATCTTAGTTATTTTGTGCTTTCCTTTTGATTTTGTGTTGAGAACATTTCTAATTTTCCTTGTAACTCCCTTGACTCATTGATTGCTTGAATGTATGTTTTAATTTCCACATATTTAAGGATTTTCTAGTTTTCTTTTGGCTATTGATTTGTAGCTTTATTACATTGTGATCAGAAGTGAAATGTAGTGTGATTTCAATTTTGTTGAATTTGAAGTCTCTTTCTAGCATAACATAATCTATCCTGCAAAATGTTCCATATATACTTGAAAAGTATGAATACTGTGCCAGTGTTATGTGAAGAGTCTCTACATGTCTGTTAGGTCCCATTTGTCTCTAGTAAATTAACATATCTGCATTATATTTCTTTCTTGTATTTATAACAGTTTGTGATTAGAGTCTCTTTTGTCTGTTATTATAAACTCTACTCTTTTTTGTTACCATTTGCATCAGAGCGTTTACTTTTGCACCCCTTTCCTTTGTTTTGCATTCTTCTCTTCTGGCTTTTTGATGTTTCTCTCTTAAGAAAATGAGATAGGGAGCTGTATGTCCTATCAAAAAGTTAGCTATGTGATATTACAATATTTAGTATTTTACCTACAAATCCAATAAATGAGTTAGGAAGGCCTATGGTCACCCAAGGGTGCAGCTGACCTCCTTATATCACAAAACCTATAGAATATGAGTTTCTTCTTTATATATTCATGAGGCACTTAAAACTTCTCACTATATTTCTCCCCTATTACACATGAAACATATGAGATAACAGTTCAGCTATCTGAAGCCTTCTTCAAGAGTCTCTGATATGGCTTGTCACTGAAACGGAGCAAGGCTTACAGGACAATTAACCCTTTCTACACCCAGCTCACCATAGATCATTAATGTTCTGTGACTTATACTTCAGAGTTAGCTGCACTTACAGATGGTGGGAAGCTGTTAGAAGTATTTCCAGTGGGCCAGAAAATTAAGAGTGTGAAACAAAAGTTTCCCATTAATCTGTAAACAACTTTTCTGAAAGTTGGGTCCTCTGAACTAAAATAACACTGTGTCCAGAATGAGCTTTGTTACCCATATCTAACAACTTGGGTCCAGGGTTATTCTTGGATATTTTGCTAAAGTACTTCTATGTAATATCTGGGAACACTGTCTACAGGGCAGACCTCAGACAAATCAGGGAATTAGCAATATGCCTCACTGCCTTGCTTCTGGTATTAATTCTTTACTAGTGACAAATATTCTCATTTTTATATCTTCATGCCATACAACAACTGTAGTTCTCATGGACTCAAACCTTTTACAGAGCAGTATACTCCAAAAAAATTCAAATATATAGGGTGACTATAGTTGGCTTTATGTCTGAAAGTTTTGATGTAAATATGGCTAATAATTGTTTTGTGAAAGTAGAGAGATAAATGACAGCAAATAATCATGGTGAATTCTGCTAATTAATTAATGAGCTAATTGTGCTGAAGTTCATTTGACCAGAGATTGGCTAAAAATCATCAAAATGCAGGTCATTATCTGAAGCAGCTGTTGTTCCTCCATGCACTCTATTTTAGCCCTGAATAAGATGAGAAATATATATTTTTTATCAAGATGGAGTATATCTTTAACTGCAACTGTCTTTAAGTTTTCTTCACATTTCTCAGATGATCAGTGAATTCTTAGTGCATGTAATCTGATTTTCCTCTCTTAATGGAATTATTTAATGTTCAGTTTTCAAGGGCTCTCATTCTTACTCCAAACAATGTTTATGAAACTTAGCCTTTCAGCATGTAACTCAGAATACACAACGTGCAGGATTTACCAACTCACTTTGGTATAAACCCGTTGTTTCCACATTGATATTTTCTACTGTCATTTGTTCCAAAGGTGAGAAAATCCCTGTATTTCCCCTAGGAGGGAAGAAAGACTGCATTCACAGTATTGTATTATTGGGCAACATGGTAGCACACAACTAATCTCAGCGCTTGGGAGGTTGATTACAGAGGATCACCACAAGTTCAATTCCATCATTGGCTATGTAGGGAGTTCAAGGACAGCCAGTACTATGGAGAAGACCCTGTCTCAAACATAAAAAAAACTAAAGTTTAAAACTGAAATTATTTTTTATGGAAAATAAACTTGGTGAGCTTCCCACAAGAGATTTAAAAATCAAACATCTCAGTAAGTAAAAATGTTGCATAGATTTTAATGTGGAAGCCTCAATTCTAGAATAGTTTTAGTGTTCTACAAAACTTTTATTGTTAAATTACTTTATTTCCTTTGATTTTCTAAAGAGTGGAAGCTATACTATCTATTCATAGAAAATAACCACCTCAGCTTTGCTGATGCAAGCAATCAGAGCAAACCAGAAAGAGTAAGATACTTCCTCACTGACAGTTCCTTGTTCTTTGTCTACTATTAAACCTGACATGGTTCTAGCAAGTGGCTCTATAATAGACATTTGCATTTTGCAAGAGGTTCTATATGTCTTTCTTTTTGTAGGTCTCTTGGCTAGCCTTTTCAGTGAATGCTTCAGAAACTCAAAACAAAGATAAAATTTTAATGGCAGATGTATTACATATTTTCATCCTCAAATCTGTTGCTCAGATTAATAGCTATAGTTAGCAAGTTTGGTCAAATAATTAAACATTAGCATTTTTAATAAAACTTAATTTTTTGTCCATTTCATTATTTTTTAAAATTGTTTTACAGAGAGTGTACCAATTGATAAGACATTAGGAATTGAACACATTTAGAAGAAAATGATGAGAGCTATTCATCTATAGCTTTCTATTTCACTTTGCTGTCTCTGATATAGTATGTCACATTAAAGATATCAGCATATAGAGTAATTCAAAGGGAAAATTTGAAACATTCACTGCTACTTTAAAGAAACTGATTGAAATTAATACTACAATCATCTCAGCAATCCTGAATATATACTTGCATGATTATTCTGCCTTACTTTTTTCCATACCTTTTAACCCTTCCTTCATCTTCATCGTTTATTCCTTATGTTCAGTTTCTTTCCATTTTACTATATCTAGTTAGCCTTTATGTTTATTGTTTCAGGTTCTAACACTAGGAAGACAATATAATATTTACATATGTGAGTCTGATTTATTTCACTTATGAGTATAGCCTTTATTTGAGTCCATTGACCTATGAAGCCCTCAAGTTTGTCTTTCTTTATAGCTAATATTGTATTTTACAAAAAAATCACACCTTTTCTTTCTTTCTTTCTTTCTTTCTTTCTTTCTTTCTTTCTTTCTTTCTTTTTCTTTCTT
>NDGM011184548.1:0-13304 GCA_002564305.1 Octomys mimax | reverse complement strand
TGCCAGCCTCAGAACAGTGGAACCCCAAGCACACCGAGCTGAACCTGAAACTGGGCATGGTGGTACATGCCTTTATCACAGTTCTGGGGAGGCTGAAACAGGAAGATCAGTACGAGTCTGAACTGTGTAGTGAGACCTTGTATCCAAAAAATAAATAAATTTTCTAAAAATAAAAATTAAATTAAAAAGGCTGGAGATATAGCTCAATACAAAGGCCCTGGATTCAATCCCTAGTACCATCAAAAAACAAAACAAAACTTTGACATTTGTAGTAGCTGTGTCTGCCCCTGGGGAGGAGTGAGTCGGCGTGTGGACCTGAGGCACATGCAGAACCTGTTTAAATGCACGGATCACTGGGGAAGGCCCAGGTGTGAACCAAGAGGCTACAGGGCTGGAAAGTCCAGGCAGGGCCAAGCTCACAGCCACAGTGCCAAGAAGTCTGAGTGTGCCCTCAGGGTCCTAGACAGGCAGTTCCTCCTGCTGCAGACCGAGTGAGAGGAGAGGAGAGGCCTGGCTTACACAGCCCCATCGCCCCCCATGTTGAATGTCTGAAGCCAGCTGCATCTGTTGGAACTGACAATTCTACCTGAAGGCGTTTGGGTTGCAGCATCCCACCCTCTCAATCATGACCCCAGGAGAAGCCCTGCAGAACCACAGGGGCCAAACCAAAGCCCTTCTGTCTTGTTTAGAGCCAGAAACAAAATACCTACAGAATTACAATACACATCCATTTTTTTAAAATGGGGTGGGAGGGATATAGCTCAGTGGCATAAGTGTCTACCTAGCAAGTGCAAGGTCCTGAGTTCCATCCCTGGTACTGCCAAAAATAAAAATAAAAATAAAAAAAGGGCCAGGGGTATATAGCTCAGCTGCAGGGTGACTGACTGCCTGGCAAGTATGAGGTCCTAAGTTCAATTACCAGTACCAAAAATAAAAAATAAAGCAAAAAACAAAAAAAGACTCAGGAAAAAAGCCCTTCTCTTATCTTCTGCCATAAACTTTTTTTTAGAATACAATGATTTATGCTCTGCCTACAGTCTAAGTCTAGCCAGGGTCAGCCACCGGAGGCGTGCGTCTCCCACACCTCCCAGGGGCTCAAACGTGGGAGTCCTGGCATCTGCTCCCAAGCGCAAGGCACCCTGGGGTTTTGGGTGCAGTCACACAGAAGCTCTGAACACCCTCTGGTGACACTGGCATCGTGTTGGCAGCAGCTGTGTGCACTCTTCCCTCCAACATGTTTGGGAGAGTCACAATCACATTTGAACTTCAGCTGCCTGAGTGACACATGGGATGAAGGACTCATTTCCTTTCCATGAGCCCGCAGACCTTAGTGAGTTCTGAGCTTTGCCTTTAACTAATGAACTCAGACAAGGCTGATGAGGATGAGCATCCCATTTGCTGAGCACCTACTATAGTCCAGGTGTGAGCTTTAGAAAGGTGTGCAGTCACCACCTAACTCCCGCTAGCTGGGGGCATTACGATTCCTTATTTTGTAGAAACACGGAGGGCAGAAGTTGGGGGCATGGGAAGGGTCCTGGGTTTCATGTTTCATGAAGTGCAAAGGAGGCAGGGCACAGTCCCTCTGACCTTGGGGTTGCCAGGGGAGAGATCTGAAAGTTGCCAGCCGGAGGGCCACGCATGGCCTGCACCCAGCTGCTTTCCATCCTCCCATCCACAGCAGGCCAGAGTGGGCCAAGCTGTTTGTTCACCCACTCACGTCTAGCATCAAGCTGCGCAGCTGAGCTCTTTCTGAGCTCTGCTGTTTTTTCCTTGAGCTCCTCTGCAGAGACTCTGCATTGTGCTGGGTCCCTCCTGCCTGCCATGGACAATGCTCCATCAGAGGGGTTTTAGAGGGAGGAAGGAAGCTGTGCACAGATCAAGGCAGAGTGTATTAGTCAGAGAAACAGAACCAATAGGATCTTTAGAGACACAGATAAAAGGGAATTTACTGTGGGAATTGGCCCATGCAATTAGGATGGCATGGAGTCCCACAAGGCACTGTCTCCAACCAGAGAGTCAGAAAAGCCACCGGTGTGATGCAGTCCAAGTTCAAAGAGCTCAAAACCAGGGGAGGAGATGATATGGAAGACCCAGAGTGCAGGGGGCTGAGAACAAGGGCAGGAAAAGAGTCGTCCTTGCTCTGCCTCTTTTCTACCCAGCCTCAACAGATTGGATAGCATTGACCACACGGGGAGGGGCGGGTCTTCTTTAAGATCTCCATCAGAAACAGCCTCACAGACACACCCTGTGCTGCTTTACCAGCTCCCTGGATACCCATTACAGTCCCCAGGCCACTGCAGCATGTGGCTGTGGGAGGGTCCTAGTGAGGGGCAACCGGGGGCGGGGGAGGGGGGCGGGAGGTGTCATAGGGGGAAGAGTTAACAAGATGGCATTCTCTGTTTTATGGGACACTGTGCGTCTCCAGGCTGGCTTCCATGGCGACTTCATTAGCAGCAAGCTGCTAATTAAATTTCATATTTATGATCAGAAAATAAAATCATTGGACCTTTTTGAAGTAGGAGTTTATGAGTGTGGGCTCCCGCGGCTGAGTCAGCAGTAGAGGGCCCGCGCCACGGTTTCAAGGCAGACACAAATAAAACGAGCAGCACCAGGGCCAGGCTGAGTCCCGAAGCTTCAGACAGGCCAGGTCTTGAACGGTTTTGGAGTCCACTCTGGGAACAGCATAGGGAAAAGAGCTCCCCGCTGACCCCTGAGGGCTAGGAGGGCTCTAGGAGGGCTGGGGCTTCAGGTTCCAACAAGGAAGCACCTAGCTGAATTCGTGTCCATTGTAGGGTCCCCAAGCTTCTGAAGTGGGGCTGCTGTGTTACACAGCCAGCTGGTGTGTGTTCTATTTTATTTTTGCTATAGTAGAGAAATCACTTCTCACCCACACTCAGACTCATGCCCCCGCCTGTGTGCCGGAAGTGCCTAGAAGCCACTTCCTTCTCCTGTGTGACTCAGTCACTGTGGCCTTCGGCCAGGGGTCTCTGAGGTATCCTTTCCTGTGGCCTCAAGTATCCCTATTCCCCATGCCCATGCCATATGGCGGGGGTCCATCTGGTGCTTACTGGGAATCTCTTCTTCTTCTGGAGAAAAGGTGTCCAGGCTTCATCCTGCCATTTATACATCATGGCCTCTGCCTCAGGGAACAGTCAGAAAGTCATAGTAAGAAGGGACTCAGAGGGTGTCCCCAGAACATACTGGAACAGGGCTGAACATTCCTTCCCCGGAGCCTGCAGCCACATGATGAGGCCGCTTCCTCAGCTGTGTGCACTGGGTTTAAGCTTCCTGGGTTCACTGGTGCTGTTCTCTTTGGTCTTGGGGTGATCAGCTCTCCAGGGCAGGAAGAGAAAAATGCAGACAACAAAAAGTTCAGTAAGGCAACAAGGTCCATCCCTGTTTCTGTCCTAACTCCCTGTGGGGGTCCTGGGCCTGGTCCCCCCATCCAAGCCCTCAGCAACGTGATGATGTGTGGTATATTCCATGTCAAGATGATGAGAAGAGACTGGGGTAGAGGACCCCCTGAACCTGCATGTTGTGGGCACACAGTTGGTGTGAAATAGGGTCTGGAGGGTGTGATGGCCCCTGAGACCGCCCCCCAGCTCTGAAGTTCATGATCCTTCACTGTGACTGTCACCTTTGAATTCTTGCTGTGCTCTCCTTGTCCCCCATCCCCCAGGGAGTCTTCCTTCACCTGACAGCATCCCAGCAATGCCCCCACCTCTGTGCAGAGCCACTCACAGGAGGATGGCCCCAACCTTACCAACACACAGCAGGGGCTCCTTCTGCCCACTCAGAGCCTGCAGGTACCCTAGCCCCAGGCATCCAAAGCTGCCCTCCATGAACAATGAACCCTGTCCGGTGTTGCCCTCTACCTCAGCCCCTCAAGCTCCCACATGTTGCCCCCTCCTGGCTGCACAGAGCCCTGTGGGTTCCTTATCCACAGTGTTATAAGTTGGCCCTTTATTAAGCAATGCTCAAGACCCAGCTTAACCTTGTTTCTTTCCTGCCCCAGACTGACTCAGAGGGGAACATCTTCCCAAGGCCACCCAGCTGAGCAGAGCCCTGCTCCCATCCACTGTGGGTTCTTGTGGAGGCACCCATGGTCACACAAGGCTAATTAGGGAGAGCTTCATGGAGAAAGTGGTGGCACTGGTAAGGAAGGGCTGTGTATCTATGTAGGAGTTTGACAGACAGAGGAGGGGGAAATGTATGAGTTTCTGGAGGCTGATGTGACAAGTAACCCTAAATCAGGCAGCTCAAAACAACAGAAAGATATCGTCTCAGAGCATGGAAGTCAAGGGTCCAAAATCAAGAGGTCAGCAGAGCCAGGCTCCCTCCCAGGGCTTTAGGAGAAGGTCCTTCCTGCCTGTCTCCTCACCCCCCCTGAGTACAAAGCCAAAGATGAATCTGCTGTTCCAAGTGATGGCATGGTTGCCAAGGAGCTCGGTCTCTGGTCCAGTGCTGGTAGGAAGTGAAATGCCGTAATGCTGAGCATACATCCACGGTTAGTCATGTCCTGCTTGAGAGCATCTTCCCACAGAAATGGCAACACATGCCCCCTCGGAGGCATGTACAACAATGTCCAGTCAAACAGGAAACAAGGCGGATGTCCATCTGGTAGACAATGAGTAGATTACAGCACACACATCTGTGGGATTCTGCTCAGAAACAAAAGGCATGAGCTGTTGGCACACACCCCAGCTGATGCTCCCCACGTTGAGAGTAAAGAAGCCGGACCTGCAGGAGCAAGGAGCACACTGGCCTGTCTTCTTAAAGTCCAAGAAAGGACAAGACTGACCAAGGAAACAGGCTCAATTACCTCTGAGGGTGACAGATGGAGTGGAAGGGGTAGAAGGAGGCCTCCAGGGACAGCTGCCCTGTGCTTCCCCTGGGGTCTCGGTGAGATGAGTACCTTCTCATTATGCTTTGAACTGTGTCCTTGTGGCCATGCAGCTTACGGATCATCCCACAGGTTGGGGAAAAATGAAGGAATAGAGAGTCATATGGAGGGAAGCAGGCAGCCTGCAGGGAAAGCTGCTGGGAGAATGGGGACACACTCGGGTTGTCACAGGATTGTGGTCCAAGGGATGCTTGGTGGTGCTGGTGATGGGGGCATCCTGGGTGCCTTGGGCACTGTGCCCACCATGTAAGTGAGTGTAGAGAAGAGGTAGAGTGGGGCGTGTGCACACAGAGCCTCTTCCCTGGGGTGTTCTAGGCCCTCACTCCCTCCTCAGTGGGGTTCAGAGGCAGAGAGCCCCTGCCCTGCTGATTGACCCCCTCTTTCCCACCCCCTGCCCCGTTCTCTACAGCACCCTTGCAGAGCATGGCCCCTGTGGTCTGCTGTGTCCTCCTCCATGGGGTTGAAGTCACCCACAAACTCTGCTCAGGGAAAAAAAAGAGGAAGTGTACAGCCCACCCTGCCCTCCCTCCTTCTGCTAAAAATAGCTACAGCCTCCAAGTTCAGCACCCATGTGGGCTTCCGGGGGAGACAGCTACAACCTCAGCCTCAGTGTTTTCTGGGGCCTCACAAACCACAGCAGCAGAGAGAGGGAATTGGACAGAAACTCGGAGACAGGGCTGGGACGCAGCTGGCTTGAAAACCCGTGAGTATATTTTCCATCTGGCTCCTGCCTGTGCGGCGCTGGCGTGGCTGCNTCCTGCATCCTGAAGGCTGCTGTGGCTCCCTCTCTCCCAACTGGGTCCCTTTGCTATTCGCTACCCAGGAGCTCAGTGGCTTCCAATGTACCCCTTCTTGTTCCTTAATTTCCTAAACAAGCTGTGGGTTCTCAGCCGCTGGCACTGGTGCCCCTGGTTCACCACCCAGCATGGTCTGCGCAGAGCTGGAACCCAGCTGCAAAGGATTCTCTGCGGAGCCCTTAACCCACGCAGTGAGGACGCCCCTCCTACCAGAGCAGGCCTTTTCTCCCCTCCCGGAGGACAGTGTCAGCAAGGAGGAGGAGCAAGCTCAGTGCCCAGCGTGCATCAGTCCTGTGGCCTAGAGAGGTGTTGGCAGTCCCTAGAGATCTTCTGCTCCTGAGAGACCGCACAGCCTTCGTTAATGGCATTAAACTGACTTCACCGGTTTAAAAAAGTCAACCAGGTCTTAGGAGAAAAGAATGATACAGCCACATTGTCTCAAAGTCACACAGCTGCTAACATCCCTCAATGCAGAAGTTTCAGGTTGATCCCAGCAGTCACCACCTGCCAGGTGGAGCCCCAGCCTGCACTCGCTGGTGTAACCTTCAAGCCTGGCTTCCTAAATTGACTCATTCAGAGCTCCCAGCACACAGGCGAGAAGGGAGAGAGGACGACAGAGCGGCCAGGTTCCCCACTCCACCAGCAAGGAGATGCAGTCCCAACAGCCCTGGGTTTGGTAATGCTGATGGACAGTTTCTGGGTGCAGTTTTGACGGGTGCCTCATTTCATTACTGGTGATTGTGTCGTTAGCACACCCATAAAAGGCTTCCTGGCTGGCATCAGATTTAGCATGGTTCACCTGCATGGCAAGATGGCAGCGATGGTGTCTGGGCATACGGAGTCCTGAAGTCTCTCCCTGCTGCATTCAGAGCCCCTGGTGATGTTATTTCCATCGCAGCTGTGGTGCAGGAAGCAGAAAGCATCAGAAAGACGTGGTCTGGTGTTTGTTGGCCTCATGTTTTAGTAGAGAAAGTGAAAAAGAAACGCCCACAAGCAAGCCTCCAACCTGACAAATTCCTTTAAAGACGATTTTACACGGTAGATCAGAGAGGGAGGAGGGGAGGGGAGATAAGAGGAAAGGAGAGAAACTGGATGGCTTGTGCTCTTGGCTGGTCTCCGCCTGGGAAGTAGAACGGGTGTATTTTGGTGTATTTCGAGATACTTCGTGGCGCTCAGCTCCTCACCCCTCTTAACAGGCCCAGATAGGTGGAAAGTGTGAGTCTAAGTATTTTGAAGTTTCAAGATCACCGATGGCTTTAAAACAGATGAACCAGCCTACAGGAAACTTCTCAGGTTCACATACAAGCAGCCCAGGTTTCAGGCGCTCTCGGGAGGAGGGCCTCGACCTGAGATGGCACAGTACCCCCACGGACCGACCTGCCATCTCACTGGCCTGCCCACGCCACCCCCACCCCCAAGCTCTCCTTTCTCTATGTTGCTTTTCATTTCTCTTTCCTTTCTCAGCTCTGCACCTGCGGTTACTAAATAAAACTCTGAGTTCTTGTTCCCTTTACTCCATCACAAGTCCCGTGTCCCTGTCCTCTCTCTAAATCTTCCCCCTCCCTTTCTCCTGTCTGATTCTGGTTTCATTGTGCCTTGTCCTTGCCCAAACAATCACTCCTGAGAGTCCTATATATACTGTCACCATCTCCAGAACCCTCACCTCTGAAAAGCCACCAGAATCCTCCAGCAATACACCATGGGCCACCACCCGCAGTCCAAATCCAGCTTCCCCACAACTCCTGCATCCCCTGAGGTACCCCTTTCCAAGTCCCAGCTGTTTTGTGTCTTTGCCAAAGAAGTACTACTTGCAGCCAGGCTGTGCGCAGCCTGGGCCCAATTCATCTGCACTCAGGAAACTGTATGAGCTAGGATCAAAATATCTGGAGAATATTTAAACTATCCTCAGATGGGGGGGGGGCCACAGGTACAAAGAGCCAGCTGTTCTAATTTATTTTGTGCCTTTATAGATTTGTCCACTCTGAGCATCATATAAGCAGTCACACAGATGTGGCCTTTGAGGTCTGGCTTCTCTCACTCGGCATCCTATTTTCAAAGTTCATCCGTGTATTAGACACCATTTTTTATGGCTGAGTGATATTCTGTTGTGTGGTTAAGATGTTTTTACTTCAAATGTCACTGTCTTTCGGGGTTTAGAACCCCAGGGCGTGGGCAGGGATAGGATGGAAGAAGGTGGAGGAATCCATGGTTGCCACCAGCCACAGAAGCAGCCTGTGTTGCCATCTGCCCACCTCCCCACCCACCCCAGGGTGACCCTGTCTTGTTCGGGGAGGTTGAGCTGGAGCCGGTCCTTGCATGAGGCACATGGGAGAAATGCGAGGCTCTGCCAGCCTTCCAAGCTGCCATTTGGCTCTGCTCCTGAGCACATTCTACGAATTAATTACAGCCAACCCTCGATTATCTGAACTAATAGGGGACAGAAGAGCGTGAAGCTAATTGAAGTGTGGGGCCCCGTTCCATGAGAGAGCTGTTTATTTTGTGGTTAACTACAAGTAAAGAGATCCTTTCCGGGTTCTCCTCTTGCTCCATCCCTCTCTCCCTCTCACAGCCTAACATTTAATTGGCTGTACAAACCTATTTTACTCCCAACATAGAGGCTGCTCAATTAATGCATTTTAACTAACATGCTCCCTCAGCATCTGCTTGGCAGAGTTTCCCAGCCTGGAAACTCGAAGCAGATTGAATGTTGCTGCTGTGCCTACCTAGTCCCAATAGAAATACTCATTGTTAGGGTAATAGCAGTAATAAAAGCCCTAGACCTAGAGATCCTGCTCAATTCTTCTAGAATTGCTGCCACCAGACACACCAGAAGTGGGGGAATGGTACTGATCAGAACCTCTGAGGCCCAGAGCTGAGGGGTGGTGGTTATCGCTCTGTTAAACTCTCCACTGGCTCTTTCCTGAGTAAGCAGGTGTGCTAAACTTTGAGGCACTCATCTTAACCTCCTGTCCAGTCAAACACTAAACATCGCTGTTGCTTCCTGCAAATCCTGCTACCAGCATCTCACTTATTCATGCCCTTCCTGCGAAGCCCAGCCTGGTCCTGAGTTGCCTGGGATCCAGTGATAGATTACTCAAGCATGAACACGCAGGACAGAAGGCTGGGCTGTCTTCTTAAGTGGTGTGGCCTCCAACCTCATATTTGTTGGATTAGCGCTGGGTGGGGGCTGTTCAGTAATCTCTGTGCCAAAGCTCACCTGCTGTGGGTGCTACCATGACCTTCCTGCTCCCTTCTGTGGTAAAGTCAAGGCAAGGTCTGTGCAATCCCACAAGTTCTGGCTGGTTCAGATTATCAGTTTTCAAACCCTTAGAATCCCACCCACAGACCTAGATATAGAACACACCCATGGAGAGCCTGGCTGCTGTCTTTGAAGATGTAGAAGGTCTCTCAGCCAAGGTGGTGGCATGGATGTAGTATTAGAGAACCAGCCCTAGACCACTGGCTCCATGGAGTGCACAGAACCTGCTGACCTGCCTGCTGCATCTTCTCAGTGAAGATGGCTGGTGCCACAGTGACCGTCCCTGCAGGTCAGAAATGGAGGATGATGCCTGTCATTACAGCCCATTACCAATTGGGACCGCAGGATGGATTTAGCACTGGACTCTGATCTGCAGGCACAGCAAAACCCCTACATGAGTGAAGTTCAGCAGAGCTGGTTGGCAGCTGTCGTGGCTGTAGCCCTTGCCACACACAGGGACAGCAAGGTCTTATCAAGCCGAACAGAAGAAACCATGACAAGAAAAAGAGAGTCAGTGCTTATCCATTGGAAATCAATCACTTCATA
Source organism: Octomys mimax (assembly GCA_002564305.1). Classification (NCBI taxonomy): domain Eukaryota; kingdom Metazoa; phylum Chordata; class Mammalia; order Rodentia; family Octodontidae; genus Octomys; species Octomys mimax. The sequence continues at coordinate 3,799 of NDGM011184548.1, read as the reverse complement.
AATATTAAATACCTGCTTCTGTGAAACGCTTGCTACGCCACAGGGTATATAAGGAAATGAGAGATTTAAAAGATGCTACCTCCACCAGGTAGGGAAGTTTCACATCAGAAGCCCGGGCCAAAGGATCAATGTAGTTTAGGGATTCCCCTGAATTCTCTAGGGTGCAGAGCTGCAGAACACCTGGGTGGGGACTTCTGGTTTGTGTCTTGGATTTGAAGCTGGTTGTGAAAGGGGGAATCTAAGTGATGCTGATCAGATGCCTGCTTGTGTGCTATGAGACCTTTAAGAGATCAGTGCAGTTTTATGACCAATCAGAAGGCATTCAGAGAGGGTAAGCCACAACATTGCAAATGGTAGAGCTAGAGTTCAGATCCAGCGGTCTCTTTACACCATGTCCTACAAAGATTCTTCAACTTTGACTTCATTTTTGTTTGGCAGTGGTAGAATTTTGACGACTTTCCCACTGTCCCCTCCCACACCTCTTACCTTGTTTGGAGGAAGTACGTCACTTTGCACCAGTAAGTGTGTCTAATTTTAAAGCTCATGAGAGCAGGGATGCCTCTTCCTTGTGTGTGGGGACCCTTCCCATGGTACCCTAATCTCCTGATTCTCTCAGTCAACAACAGAAGGAACCTCAGCCTCAAGACAGCAGCTCACTGGGCAAAGTCTTCCATGCTAGCCCTTAAAATCCAGCTCCTTTTTCTTATGCACTCTGCAAGTCTGCATACCAAAGCCATAGCTGAGAAAGTATAGTTTTGATCTTGAGTTTTGAACAACACAAGGTAAAGTTAAGAAGTCTGAGGCCTGAGTACTTCCCAGGACCACTACCTCCTGCACTTGCTGTCGGCCAGATGTGAAAGCCTCTTGAGAAAGAAGAGCTGAAGCCCTGTGCATGCCAACCTGCAGCCTCCTTCTTGGCACATTTCTGCCATGATTGAAGGGCTGTTGTCCAAGATGGGTCCACAGATCCTTAGACAAGAATGGGAGAAGAGAGCTGGCCAGATAGCTCAGCAGATTAAAGCACCTGCTTAGGCAGACACAAGGACCAGGGTTCAATCCCTGGCATGCTATGCTGGATCCACCCCCAGGACATGCTGAGACAATGACTGGGCATGGTGGTGTGCACCTGTAATCCCAGCACTTGGGAGGCTGAAAAACAGGAGGATCACTACAAGTCCAATCTGTGTAGTGAGACCCAGTAGACCCGGTACTAAATACATTTAAAAAAGAATGGGAAAAGTGGGACGCCAGAGGCCCAAGCCACTACCTGCTCCAGTATAAGACAACCCAAGCCCTGTATTTTTCCAGTTACTAACCCAGTTGGTGGAAAAGTTGGCAGAGCTCTTTTCAAATGCACAGAAACGTGCTTAAAAGGGTTACTGCACTTACCTGCTCCCCGGATGTTTCATAAAATAGCACACCGCCCAGAAGTGTATTTTAAATCGATTGCCACCTCAAGTCCAAGTCTATTTTTGGTGTGTCTCATAAATGTAGAAGGAGCCACTGCTTGGTCTGTGTGCTGCCATGTGCCACAAAAGAAGCCCATGATGGGTCTCTGGCTGGAACAGGCCTTACATGAGCAAAGAGCCTCATCTGGACTGCAGGTGGTGGCCTTGGGCCCAGCAGAATCCCATGCTTAGTCAGGAGCCGTGCCTCTGATTTGTATTGTCTGAGCCATGCTTGCCTTTAAATATGAGGCAGGGACTACGGTGCAGCTCAGTAATGAGCGTTTGCCTAGCACACAAGAATGCAAGAAGCACTTGGTTCATTCTCTAACACTGATAAATATTATGTTGCCGGGGCTGGGCCACAGTCCAGGCTGCCTCCTCCCTCCCCGCCTCCCTCCTTCCCTCCCTCCCTCCCTCCCTCCTCTCTCTGGCTCCAGTCACCTCCCAGCCTTGCTCCTCCCCTGTGAGTCCATTTCTCACCTGCAGTCTTTCAGCTGCATCTCCCACCTCCTTGGCTTGGCTCTGGATCCTTCTGCTCTGGTCACTTGGGTCTTAGTCTCTCTCACTTGTCCTTGTCTTGTGTTTTTCCCCCTGAACCTTATCATAAGGCTTTTCTTTTCCTTCCTCATTTTTCTGCCCTCTGCACATAATAATGCTGATTGAATCAAATGAGTGAATGAATGATTGAGGAAAGGAATGAATAATGGGCCCCCCCACCTCCTTGTCCTGGGTCCACCCTGGGGTGCCCTGACAGACTTGGCAGATACTCCTCGGGTTGGCATCCAAAGGCATCCAGGGCCAGCCTGCTCTGCCATCTGAACCTTGTCACAGGCCCCCTTGAGTCTCCAGTGCCAGCCAAGTGGGAAGGGAAAGAGATAAAAGAGAAGATTTAGAATCCTCTGGCTTCTCGTTGTGGCTGCTCCCTGGGTGGGGCTCTTGTCTGATGATGCTGGTGACCTTTCCTATGCAACTCGAGGAGGACTCAACCTTTTCACTGAGAAGGTTTTCGGGCCCACCCCACACATTCACAGTCAGCCCCAAAGGCTCCCAGGAGCAGGATTATTCTGGTTCACACTCCGGAGTGGGGCAGGGACTTTCCCGTGTCTTCTGCTACTGCCACGCCACCTCCCTGATTCTCCAGATCAAAAAGCGGCTCATCATTTCCTCCCTCCTCATGCACAAAAATATGCTCTGTGTCTGGGTTGCTTTTGCATGGAGACTTGGGGCTGGACTTGGAAGGGAACTTGTATGTTCTCAGCTCACAATAAGCAATATGCCAAAGGATGCTAAGAGAGACACACAAGGGCAACACAGGGCCTCCTCCCAAGGGCTCAGAGTGGTAAAAAAGGGTAGAAATCACAAGGAAGGCAGTGTCACCTTCCTGGAGCAGGGTGGCTAGCCCAGGCTGATCACTTACTTCTGAGCTAAGTATGAGTCTGCAATAATAAACTGTTTTTATCACCAACCCTCAGAGCTTCAGAGCACTCAAGTCAGCAGACCCGCAATAGGCCAGGTAACACAGCTCCCTGCGAGAATCCTCTGGCTTCTCGGTGTGGCTTCTCCCTGGCTGAGGAGCTCAGGTCAGCAAACTTCCCGGCTGACTCCCGCTTCCAACCATAGGATAACAGCCAAGATGTCAACACATATGCCAGAGGAAAAGAGCTCCCCCAGGACAGAGGGCCTGCCTTTGGAAGCATGGGGGCATCTTGAATTGAAATCTGGAGGTGGTCTCAGTAGCTGCCAGCCTCCAGGGTGGGGGCAATGTGCTGACCAGGCATCAAAGGAACAATGAGACAGTATTTCCTTATTATCAAAGCTGATAAGACTCTGAGAAGGTGGCCACATTTCTGTGATTGGGGTTTGCTAGGATGGCCCAGGCACAGCTCAGAGTGGCCACCACACTGTCCATCTGCTGTATGCGCAGGTCTGGATTCCAGACGGGACAACTGCTCATAAACAGCCAATGCGCTAAATCGATCTGCATTTCAGAACAATTTAAACCTGTCATTCCTGATTGTGCTTTTTTAAAAAGCTTTCCTGCAGTACTGTTAGAAAGATGAGAGCTGGAGGTGGGGGCACAATATCTTTCTGTAATGCAAGAGGCATGTTTCCTTCTAAAATCAGATGCCTTGGTATAAGAACAAAGCCCCCACAGAGCTAGTTGGGACATGTGGCAGGGCCTGGGGGGATGAACATGTTGGGGTGATTTTAGCCACAGCCTGGGTCTCTTGCATCACTGATTCACTACATCCTCCCATCCTTACTTCCTGTGAATGCTTCTTCTGTCCTAAAAGAGATGTTTGTATCCACAGAAACCACCACCCCTTTACTGTGCTTACCTGAGAGCAGGT
>NDGM011184545.1:0-27357 GCA_002564305.1 Octomys mimax | reverse complement strand
TCCCTCTCTCCCTCTCTCCCTCTCTCCCTCTCTCCCTCTCTCCCTCTCTCCCTCTCTTTCTTTTATTTTAGGGAAGGGTCTATAGGGTGTTCAGGGTCTCATTACTAGATCAGACTCATAATGATTCTCCTGTTTACAGTCTCCCAAGTGCTGGGATTGCAGGCATGTGCCACCAGGCCCAGTCTCAATCCCCCTCAGTGCACCCTGGGGGCGGGACCAGCATGGCAAGCCTGGGGAATAGAACCACCTGGCCCCTGCACCTGCTTACAGGCACTCTAATCTGCTGAACTATTTGGCTAGAGGAGCTGCTAGATTTTCCTGAAGCACAAGGAAAAATATTACTTAAATTGCTTTATCAGACACTGGTAAACTATGGATAATTACACGTAATTAATTTTTTATTTTAGGGCTGATACCTGATTGTCCATCACTATCCTGCATCCCGGAGCTGGCCATCCCAAGGTCAGGCCTGTGTCCTCTGGCTTTTATCAGGGAAGCCATGTCTTTTTAATTGATTTTCTCTACTTTTTAAGTGCACCAAGCACTACTCTGCTTTTCACCAGCCTCCAGTCAGTTCAAGTTTTCTCACAAATCCTGCTATGTCTATGTGCATCACTGATTTTTTTTCCTTTTAAACTATATTTCATTTGCTTGTTGAGTTAGGCAAATTGATCTTGAAGCTATTCAAGGAACGGTCTCTAGAAGGCTCCCCCTAACTCTTTTTTATAGAAGCCAAATTGAAAAGATTATTTTTTCCTTTTGCTCTTTGCAAGAAAATGTGAGCATTACCATGATCTTCCCAAATCATATTTGAGCCAGTTTACATAAATCTGCCGTGAGAATCACACAGAAAGCAAACAGTGGGGCATGGCAAGAGACCTTGGTTTGTGCATCAGCTGCTCCTGCCCATGCTCAAAGTCCCCTAGCCCCAGCCCCATCACCCAAAGAAGGTCACTTGAAGGGCAGCAGCCGTGAGTTGCATCTTGTGCAGGTGGTCGAAGCCACTTCTCAGATCCCACCAGCTTTCTTGACTGGATTTTCAATCTTCCCATATGCCACTATTGCTGCACAATAACTTTTAATCCTCTTTTTTGATGTTAAGTCACAATTAATTTTTCCTTCATTCCAGTCATGCATTCTGACTAGCATAATTAATAAAGCTTAGCACACTGAGGTACCCCCACACTTGTAAAGCCAAGGCCAACAGCCAGCAGAGCATCCTGCTGTCCTCTCAGCCTTTCTTTTGTGCCACCACTAAAGATATCCTGGGTACCGGCTGAGGTCTCTGCAAGAGACTAGTAGAGAGTGAGTTTCAGTTTCAAAGGGATTTTGAGGAAATAAGCCACAGAAACGACAATGTCCAGAGTTCTGACTGATTTTATGGAAATTCTCCTTGAAGTGAAATGCTCTTTATTGTCATTTTGACACACCCTGTAGACCACGTACACACACAGGGTGGTGGAATAATGGTGTACATGCTACGACACACATACCACCACTATTACAGCTGCAGAAGCGAGAATGAGTGATGTTGGTCTCTCAGGGGGAGGTAGATGAGGGAGAAAGAGCCAGAACACTTTAAAGGTCAAGCAAGTGTGATTTGAGGAGGTGATGACATTAGGCAGAAAGTGCATATGTGTTGAACATATCAAGGGGAGAGGAGGGAGGAGTTATGCCTCAGGTAGGTGTTCAGAGTCAGAGGCACTGGGAGGCCATTCTCTTGGATGGAGTTAGTGAAGATTATTTCTACTCACCTATTTGTTATCTCATACTGTTAGTCATTAGTTTTGAACAAATTGCAAGTAACCCAGCATGTCTGAAGGCATGGCAGGTGATGCTGGAGACAGGGTTCATTTGGTTTATTCAGGCACCTTTCCCTTGTGTCTTGGTTGTTCAATCATTGCTTAAATGCTCCCAGGGCTGCCTTGGTATGCAGCCGGGGAGGGTGTCCACCAAAAGTTTGCTATCTGGAGGGGATAAGTGAAAACCTCTCTTCCTTTAATGCCAAGTAGAAGCCAGTGGCTAGACTGATAAGTTTTCATTTACAATCTACTTAGTAAACCAATATTTTCTTGGACAAACTTCTAAGACTGACACATATTTCAGGCCTGGAGGGTTCTCTAGCATACAATGGAGTCTCTGTTAGAAAGCTGCTAGCCAAGGAAGATTTTCCCTTTGTCAGCAATTGAGCATAGTAACATCCTTAATGAGACCTTAATGAGCAGAGTTCCTTCCATATGATGTCTGGAGGCTTGTGGGCTTATAAAATGGTGTTAGAATTCATAGCAATAGTGATTTTGGTAGTAAAGCTTGAGAGGGGTCTGGCAAAAATGGACTTGATGAGCATTTTCAACCAAAATCGAAACGTAAATTAGCAGGGCAGCGCATCATCTCTAGAGGCACTAGACTTAAGGATCAGAGTAGGCGAGGCCCTTAGCAGACTTAGAGTCAGGAGGAGGAGCAGGGGATGTCAAGGACAACAGACACCAGAAGGACAGAGGAAACACTATCAAAGAAGGCAGAATACATGTTGGAAGAATGCAAATGAACAAAGTTGGAAGAAATAGGAAGTGAAATTATGTGAGGAATTCATATAACATAGCTGTCTTGTTCAAAGGTACAAAGATGACACTTTTAAGTTTTGGAAGATCATTTCACCTTCTCTGAATTTTGAAGAATGAAAAGGTGGGCTCTCTAGACTAGCTGGATCCAAATTACAACTTTTAAGGACAATAGCTCCTAACACTGGCAGATACATGAAGGACACTGAGGAATAAAGACCAATCACTTTCCATTTTAAAAAGGTAGGATTTCAAAACAAGCATTTTTGGGAGGAGGCATGGCCTTAAACGGAATCTGGCACAAGGTGCTTTGTGACTAAGATGACCTGAGCCCAAGGACTATAAAAGGCTTCATTTAGGTCATTTTCATGCCATACATGAGCATATTCCTGCACTAAGCTTACTGCACTAAATCTGAACCACTGAAAACCTCCCAGGGAAAAATCAGTTTTCTTTTTTTTTTTTAAACGAGATGAATAAATTAGCAAGTCTACAACTTTGTTATCAGTCCCTTTGTAATCAGTTGCTTCCTGATTTTGCATTCCCTGTTCAAAACAAACTAGTCCAGTAATAATGGGTTATTTTTCAAAATCAGGCTTGCCTCAGAGTTTAAAAGTCTCAGGTTTACAACAAAGAAAAATACTGTAATATCCTAATGTAATATATAATTTTCTTTGAATGGTGGATGGATTTTTTATTTTTTTGTATTTAAGACAGGGTCTACGGGTGTACAGGGTCCCACTGCGTAGAATAGACTCATAGTGATCCTCCTGTTTATAGCCTCCCAAGTACAGTACTGGGATTATAGGCGTGTACCACCACACCCATTCTCAATCGCCCTCTCAGCAAGCCCCAGAAAAGGGGCTGGCACCACAGACCTAGGGATCGAGCTCTTGGCCTCCGTGTCTGCCTAAGCAGGCGCTTTAATCCGTGGAGCTATTTGGCCTGCCCTGGTGGGTGGATTCTTAAAAAGAAAAGAACATATACTTTTTCAAAGAATCTATTTAAACCAGTTTAGCAGTCAGAAGTTGGCAGAAAAGAACACCTATACTTCCTTGATTTTCTTCTGTTTCTAAAATTACTTTTCTCACATGAATCATAAGGCAAGATTTAGACTTACTACGACATTGGTCACTCGTTTTCACAGTCCTGCTTCTCTCATGGTGCTGATCCCAGGCAGTCTCACAGGCAGCAGAGTTCATACCACAGTGCCTCAGGCCTCTCCTCCAGGTGACACGGCCACACAGGCCCCGTGGCTCCATGGCTCCCTCCCAATCACCAGCCACTGCTTCCTTCCACTCTCCCTATCCCACCCTCCCTTTAGCTCTTACAGGACACAGCAAGTATCGCTTGCTGCTTTTTTCCCCTTTAAATAAGATAGTGTATTGGATAGGGACTTTTTAATCTTCATTATTTTCTTCTTCTTCTTCTTCTTCTTTTTTTTTTTTTTTCATTATTTTCTTCTTTTCACTTTACTTGCCCATAAAATCCTGTGCCCCATTTTAACTCTCAGGACCAGCCCACTTCATCCCTAAACTGTAAGCTTTTACCATCCCATGACCCCATCTACTAGGCAACAGTCCACCCAGAAGTTCATGTTTTCCTTGAAAGCATTCACAGATTCATCAGGCCAGCTGCAACCTTGACCAAAACCAGCTTTATGCTTTTATTTATTATTTCAAACATCATGATCCCTTGAATATCACAATGGAAATGCTGCCCCATGATGTGTTGGTTCAGGGTATGTACATCTCTGCTAGTGCTGCCGGGACCAATTACTTCCTAGGTCTTATCTCATCACAAAATCATCAGATAATGAGTAGACTGTACCCTCAGGAATTAGGTACTTGAAAAATCCATCTTTTTATTAATGTCAGCTCTAAAACTTTTCTAAAAAGTAATGAAATGTGGCACTTAGTTCTTTCCAAACATAAATACTCAATATCATACCACAGGTAATGATCCAGTAGCTAAAGGTTAGGCTACAATTTAAAGAAAGAAATGTTTCTGTCATTCTTTGAGTGAGAAGAATGCCTGGTGCATGCCACTAGCCTCTTTAGCACGCTTCCCTGGAGACAAATGATAAATTACACTGTATGTGGTGGTGCACACTTATCATCCCGTCACACTGGGGGGCTGAAGCCAAAGGGTCACAAAGTGAAGTCCAGCACAAGCCATTTAGTGATTTAGTAAGATCCTATCTCAAAAAGTAAGAAGGAATGGGGATGTAGCTCAGTGGAAAGGCCCTGGGTTCAATGCCTAGCATAGCTTCCTCCTTCCACCCTGAGCTACATTTTTAAATTAATCACTCATTTATGTACACATGCTTTTCTAGGCTTCTTCCAAAAGTACTCACAATGAACACAGTGTACATACTATGACAGGAGCAAGGTCTCACACTAGATTTTATTTCAAGGGCAAGAGAACAGTAGGAAACAAAGATATCAGATCTGTTTTTTTGTTTTTTTTCTTTTGGCATCCGGAATCAAACTCATAACCTCACACATCCCAGGCAGGCGCTGTGCTGCTAAGCTATATCTCTGGTCCTCAGATCTCTGTTTTTAAAAACTGACTATAGGAAAGCAATATATTCAGACAAGCCACATGCAGAGAGAGTGCTAAGGCTGCTGAAATGGTCCAGGCAGGGACTGATGCAGCACATGCTGAATGTACGGAGCTGGGCCTAGACAGAAGGAGATGCAATTAAGAGATGTTTGGGAAGTGAAAATGACAGGGCTTGAATAGTCTTGATGTGGGGAGAGGAGTCCAGAGGTGGAGAAAGACAAAAGGGAACTCACAGAATCACAGGAGTTAAGTTGTGCTGCTTAGTAATCACTACTCAGAACACTTTACTTGGAAGGAACAGACTTAACCAATTTCCAGTGCCATGAAATTATCATTGCTCAGCTGCTTGTAGCATGACATAAATGTCACCAAAGTCCCAGTCCCTGACCCATTCCCATTACTATCTGGGAAGAAAAGTTTGGGATGTTAGCCAGTATTCTGGAAAAAGTATTGAAAGTCAGATTTACATCTCATAAATCTTGGTTCATAAATTCTGCTTATGCCAATTAATAAATGTATAGATTAACAGCTGTACTGTTCCTCGATTTTACTTTTAGGGAATGTCTTGTGGAAGGGCCAAGAGCCTTTCAAAGGAAGTTGACTAAAATAGAAGTCAGGCAATGCATGCAGATGTGTGGGAGGAGCCTGGAACATCCTCAGGCTCCTCTCAGAGCCCAGCCTCATCTAAGACAGGCTTCTTACTTCCTGATGTTTGTCTACACTTATGTTAGCTTTGGGGAGCAAACCTGCACTTCCAAATCCCGACTGGTCAAGACCTGTGCTGCTCAACACAGCAGCTGCTGGCTAGATGTGGCTATTGGAGCTTGAGAGGTCTGGCCAGACCTGAGGCTGGGGCTGTGAGAGCAGCACACAGGGCTACAGGGGCAAAGGACTAAAGAACTGCAATGTCTTCTTGGTAAGGGGCTTTTTATGTGGATTACAACTTGAAGTGATAACATTTTGGGAATGGGCTAAATAAAATATATTAGTAAGACTAATTTCACTTGTATCTTTCTGTTTTTTATTGCAGCCTCTAGAAAATTTAAAATTACACGCATCTCCTGCTGTATCTCTACTAGCCAGGGCTGCTCAGGATAAGAGTGTAAGTCACTGTGAATGGCAGGCTGCCAGGGAAGGGGAAAAGCTGCCGTGTTTTCTACCACCATTTAAAACAATTAATTTCGGGGCCTTGGCCCTAGCTCAGTCCTTTACGTGGCTGCTTCCACAGATCTGTCAGCTTCAGGTTGCTGTAGTTCGATCCCCACAACACTCCAGCCAGCCAAAAGTGCCCTCAAGGCATTCGAGGAACAAAAAATAAAATAAAATAAAATAAAACAATTAATTTCTATTCTACCTGTCTGGGGGGCTGGTGAGCTGGGAGAGACATGCTAAGTCCTTAAGTAGCCTAAGTCCTTTTCTATATCAGTTTGGTAGACCCAAGTAGGAAAATTTCCCAGATGGTTTTCTATTACATAGCAGGGGACTGTAGATTTTCCACAAGGAACATGAGAGTCCTACCTTAATTGGACCTAAATGATTTTAGCTTTTGTGTCGAGTGATTGATTTTCCCATTAGGATACTTTTCAGAAGTAGCAGAAACCGAATTTATGTAAAAATGGAAATAGTAGCTTGCATGTGGCTGTCCAGTGGTTCACCTATAACTCTGGCTTCAGGCACAGTTGGATCTAGGGACACACGGGGTGTTGTCACCCCTCAGGTGGCTTTCCTCTGTACTCGGTTCATGTCAGATATGGCACCCCCAGCAGCTCAGGCTCACATAATAATGCTAGCAGCGGAAGAGTTTCCACCCCCTGAAATTCCTTGGCTTGGCTCTAAGCCAGTCAAGGAATGATGCACCATGCCCATTTCTGAATTATTTGCTGCAGTCAGTGAGCTGTAAGGCCCAGTTGACCAGTCCCGGGCAGCAGATCCCAACCCCAGATGTGGGGCATGGCAGGCCCAGCACTAGGAATGCACATTCTGAGAATGGGGGAGGGGCTTGAGGGCTGTGAGTGAAAGAGGGGAAGTGGATGCAGGCAGGCCCAGACAACAGGATGTCGCTACACTCTGCGTGTGCGTGTGCGTGGCTGAGTGAGGTAGGTGGGGTTTGCCTTAAGGGTACACCGGGACACATCTATGTTAAACATGCCTCTTCAGTGTCAATCCTTTACCGAAGTCAGGCTGCAATCATTCATACACACAACACACATACCTAGCACAAAGATTTGGGGAAGCAAGGTGCACACACAAGCACAGACCCAGGTAGCCAACGTCTCCCTTTTCCTGCAATTAAGCTAACCACTGAGCATTTACCAAAAGCACCCAACTTCCTCAATGGATTCAACACTTCATGATGCCCATAGCAACAGCAAGTGACTGAAATTCTTAAAGCCTGCTCACTAAACCTGCTCTTAGCTACTATCAAAAATGGGTTTGTACCAGGACTTATGCAATCCTAGAAATGCCAGTTGTGATCCTCTTTCTTGTCATCTAACCCACCCTGGTTGTGTTTTCTTGAATACGTCTTTGATTCTGTGGCCTGTCTCGGGAACCTCTATTCTTTGCAAACACAGCAAACCAATAGACCCCTGCCATCCTTGGGTCAGGGAGCCACAGCAATGGTCAGCCACCATCAGAGGTCACCCCCCTGCACATGTCTGGGAGGAAAATCGTGTGCGTTCTGAGAGTGGCCTGCACACACGTTTCCACATGTTGCTTGAAAGGAAAAGTTCAAAACCACATCAAACATAGTCTCTGACCATGGAGCATAAGTATTACAAGCAAACAAAATCAGCACGCAAAGTCTACTTTAATTTGCTGACAGATATTGAAAAAATTAACATCAGAATGAATGACAAATGGCAACACCACAACAAAACGTCCAACTAAAGAGAAAAATTATAGTCAAGCCACCTGGCCTCTATTTAACACAGGGCACCCCTGAAATGAGAGACCAGAGTAAAATAAATCACCAAAAAGGAAAGAGCTACATGTGAAGGGAGCGGGTACCAGGTCCTGCCTTATTAGGGCTTTCTACAATGTACTTTAAACAATCCTGCTTTCTTACACAGAAGGCTAGGCCCATTGGCAGAGCCTGTAGGTCAAACCTCCATCTATTTATGCCTTCTACCTTGACATCCATGTGCTGAACATTTGATGATAGTGTTGGGTGAGTTGCTTTAGACAAAACTGAATAAAACACCTTTCTTTTTTGCATGTTGGGGGATCAGACCCAGAGCCTTGTTCATGCTAGGCAAGTGCTTATCGTTGAGCTACATCTTAGTCTTATAACAGCTAAATTTTAATGACTGACATTTATCGGTCGACTGCCACCTGGGTGCCCTTCGTTCACAGGGACAAAGTATGAAAATTCATCCACTGGAATCTAATGAACTTGAGGCAAAATCCAAGCTCTTGTACTCCCTGACTATGGAGTGAATCCCTTCTCTTTAGACCTCAGCTCTCACGTGCATGCTGACTCCTGAATGAGCAGATGTTTAATCCATCATGCATGTAATTGCAGATGTACAGTGTATGGATGCATACAGCTGGTACTCCACAGTTGCAGCATCTACATCTGTGGAATCAACCAAAGGTGGATTTAAAAATGTTTTAAAATAATCACACCTGTACAAAACATGCACAGCCTTTTAAAATTGTCATTATTCCCTAAACAATGTACTGTAACAACTACTATTATAGCATTTACATTGTATTAGCTATCATAAATAATCTAGAGGTGATTTAAAACACACAGGAGGATATACATAGATTTTTGCTTTATTTTGCTTTTCTGTGTAGTGCTGGGGGTAGAACATGTGCCTTGCACATGTTAGGAAAGCACTTTTACCACTGATACATTCAGCCCTGTGCATGTAATCACTATACCGCCGCAAATAAGGGACAAGAATATCCTGGGATTTTGTCATTTGTGGGGATCTTGGAGCCAGTATCCACCAATTGATGACTATACTATATCTGACAAAATAGCAATTATCCAATAAGCATTATCGACTGTTATTCATGTTTTATTTTCTTTATTTTCCAAAGATATATGCTAATGATGTCACTTACCCGGAAAAATCTAAAGCTCAGATCATGGGTATTGTAAACTAAAGCTCATGTATGCGTACGATAAACAACAGACACAACTTTGGAAACATCTCAGGTATAGGCTTGTTTCCGCTTTGCCGACAAGGATGTGTATCTAGTAGGAAAACAGTTTGATTTGGTTACTGAAATCTAGACTAATGCTGTGGCTCCTGCAGGCCATGTAGAAAGGCAATCAGATACAGGGATTATCACCTATGAAAAGATCTAAACCATTTCAAGGAGCTTCCAATGTTAAAAAATGCTTACTTTTCTCTTTGTTTCTTAATCAGGAGAAAAACAAAAACAGCTTGGCATCCCATCAACACTGAGAGCCATTTTTGACAGTACATTCTCCATATTGCTATCTCTACAGGTCAGCAAGCTGGATTCTTGAAATTTTATTTTACAGTTCCCATATTTATAAGCCTGAGAGAAGCCAAGTTGAAAGCTCTAATTACATTGACTTTGTGATTTTTATTTCTTATTATTAGTGAAGACTTTTTGTTACTCTTTTTTTCTGGTTCTCATGATTACCTCCAACAAGGATTAGTGAGGAGTCCTCCCAGAAGAGTAGCGGTAGCCACCAGGAAACCTGGGGTGACAAGAGTCCTGGGCACACAAGGAGCTAGAATGCTGTGCCCTCCCAAAGTGGCCTGTATTGCTATTTTTTTCAGATAGCATTATGCAGAAGCATAGCACATTCCTTCTTGTAAGTGAGTCTTACTATTCCACAAAATGTACAAGTTTAAAAGCCAAAACTGTAAAATGGACAAATAATTTGGCCAAGTTCAATGCTTAAGAAAACTACAAAGATGTGAGGATATAGTTTCAAACCAAGAGAAAGTGTCTTTAGATTTCTCACTTCCTGAGGTTGACTACCTCGACTGCAGGCTTCTAAATTAATGATGTTATTCAATATTCCATGTTAAAGAGAATGCCAATAGGTTTTAGATACTCTCATTACATGTCTCTGAGCTGTGATTACCTCAGGTACTAATAATCATGCTACTAATGTAATTCTTTACCAGTTCCTTGCAGCAGCCTACAACTTTGAGTATAGCAAAACAATAATACAGTATATGCTATGCTCAAGCCTTAAGCATATTATAAATATTTATTTTGGTTAACTATACACTTGTGAAAATAAGGGAAACATCCCAGGCATCTTTCACACTTGTATGGAGGACTCTTTCTCTCACATGGTCTGCACACAAAAGCCAGGTATTACACAACAGTTACTCTTGGAGGCTCTGACTTGGGGTGGGCATCAAGGAAGGCTTACAGCTTTGGAAGTTCTAGGTTAGTTGACCCTGTGGCTTTCAGTCCATGACAGTGGACAATGGAGGGAGTGTGTGATGGAACAGAATCATGGCCAGGAAGTAGAGAAAGAAGAAGGGGCTGGGGCTTTACAGTCCTCTTCATGGGCATGCTTCCAATGACTCGACGACCTCCTAGTGGGCCTTACCTCTAAAAGGTTACATCTCCAGATGGCATTCAACATGCAGACTACAGCCAAGTCACACTTTCAACCATACTATTCACAAGACAAGTGTTTTCTTCACTGGATTTCTTAGAAGGCAAATTTTTCTCTCAGAAACCCCTATGAGTGTCCCTTGCTGTCCCTTCAAGCTCCTGAATCACTAACTAGCAGAGGGCACAGAAATGAGCTTCTGCTGGAATTGGGGGTGGGGGGAAACAGCTCCCCTATCTACCTGGCCTCTTGAGAAAGCTCAGATACTTAAGTGACTACAAATTGGGGGCCCCCGGCAAAGGGGCTGTTGTTGGATGCTGAAGACAGCCCACATGCCCCCAACACAGACATTAATGGGAAGACAGGTCCTGCCGGATGTCTCCATCCTATGGAGACACTGGAACCATGGCTGAGCAAAGTGGCCACTGTCATTTGGCTTCCTTCTCAGCTTACCTCTAGGAGGACATGCCAGGTAGAAGTAAATGACACTTCCCTATGTGTCTCGTGGGCTGCTCCCGGGCTGTAATCAGACTGGTTGTGACACCCAGAGAAGACTGTTTCTTGGGAAACAGTTACTTTGCCTCAGCAACAAAATGGCAGCCCTCTTCTCCTTTTATTTTTAGTCTACTGGGCTTTGCCCTGAGAGTTCACAAGCATATATATAAAACTCAACAGTATTCTTGTTTTAAGGATAAAATAAAAGTCTGCCATATGCCAGAAATGGGCCTGGAGCCAGAGTTAGCAGTTTGTAAGCTTTGAAGTAAAAGGGATTTTTCTCCCACTTAACTGCAATGAAAAGAACTTTAAAGTAATATCACCACAGTTGGTGAGGAGCATTCTCTGTGGTGTGACATAATGTCTTTAGTGTAATTCCCTACCTAGAAACCTAGCTGTCTTGAGACACTCGCTGGTGGTACGTGGCTGTGTCTTATGCTAACTCTGCCCATGAGAATCGAATCCACCATGGATGTTTTCAGCAGATCATCTTCTCCCGAACAAGCGAAGACATGACAATAGTGTATTTCAGAATTTTTGAGTAGTGTTTTTCACACTTTAGTGTGGAAAACTACCTGTAGATTTATTAAAATTCAATGTTATGTGCTGAGGCTCTATACCCACAGATTCTGATTCTGTGTGTGTTTGTGTGTGATTATGTGCACACATATTTGGAGGGGTGATCTTACCAAACAACCCAGATAACTCCAACACAAGTGGTCAGTGGACCATGGACCTTTCTCAGAAACATTCCATCTAGACCCTTAATGTTGAAATTCTTTGGTTGAACCAATTGAGAGTCAAAAGCATAGTAACATTTCCATGTGAAGGTCCAAAAATCATGTGTCATTTCAGGAAATAGAAGAGCATGGATGTTTGCAATTTATTCCCCTTATTTCATTATTTGTCACTCAGATCTTCACTTCAATCCTCTGAGGGAATTAGAATGAGAATCCTAGTCTGACTGTGGATTGGGAAATCACTGCCGGTTAAGTAACTTGCCCAAAGGTATGTGGCTGAAGCTGTGGCTGGAGTGCAGGTCTGACTGAGGAGCAGAAGGTGGGTATGATGGTACCTCTCACACACTCCTGAAGTCACAAGCTCTGGGAAGAGCATTTTAAATAAATAGCATCAACAGGCTACTGTCCAGAAGTCATGAAACAAAGGAACCTTGCTATTTTCTACCTTCAAGCGTCGGCATCACTAGGATGTTCTGTATGGTGTGTGGCGGTGCCACAGAGGGAAGCAATGCTCATGGTCCCTGTAGAGACCACCATCACCTCTTGTGCATAGCTGAAGCTCTTGGCACTGATCAGGACAGAAGCTGAGTTGTTAATTTCCTATAAGCCTAAGGGTGGGCCTAGAAAAATGGAAAAGCAAGGTGGTCTTTAAAACCCCATGCATGTTGCATATTTTCAGAGGAGGAAGTGTACACACGACTTTTTTGATTTTAGAAACTTGGACTATGGCTTCCTGGTTCCTTTATTTGGTAGGGATTCACACATCGCAGCACAAGGTGCCCTAGGGAAAATAAAAACTCTTTGACAGTAGACAACAACTCTTTAATTTTATAGCCCTTCTTCTTGCTTGACCTCGAGGGAAAACCTGCATTCCCCCCATGAGAAAAACTCCAAATATAATGGACGAGACAAAGAAATATTTAGGCACACTTGTTTAGGAAACCCCTGCAGAAACAATGCATCTTTTCAACAGTTGAAGATGTTATGCAAAGACTGAGTGCTTTGTGTGTGTCAAATCCATCTTTGGCTCTCGGGTGAGAAGACTTTGCTAGTTAGACACTAGCTTAATTCTGAAACTTTGAAAAACCATGTTCATTTGCCAAAAACTTCTGCATAGTCAATGACAAAAAACTGGTGATAAAAACCACTAGAAATGTTTTTGACATAGTAAGTTTTAAGAAAAAGAAAATTCCTTACTCCTAAGACCACCCAACCCAGAACACAAGGAATAGACAGGCCTTTCTAAAAAATGATACTGGAGCTCAAACTTTAATGTGAGCTACATCCCAGCTGTCTCTTCTCTTTTTAAAATCTTTTTCTAAGCTAGGGTCTTGCTGATTTTCTAAATTGCCCAGGCTGCACTCAAATTTACAATCCTCCTGCTCAGAGTGCTGGGATCACAGGTGAGAGTCACCACACCCACTGGCATATTTTCAAGTCTCCCCAAAAGGAGTCAATTCATTTTACTGACTACCCCTGAGCCCAGTTGCTATCTCTGTTAATGGCATTTAATTTCTCCTATGTTAGCAGAAAGCCTTTCTGAAATGTCAAGTTGGTCTTACCCAAGTGATTCTTCCAAAATGTTAAAAAAATATTTAATACTTCCTTGTCATTTTTCAAAGAATCAACAAACTATTGAATCAAAAGAGAGTGGCAGATGGTAAGCAGAAGTGCTAAAGCTTCTGCTTATGAGAGACAAAAGACGTACACTGTTTTCCACATCCTTTTCCCTTGAAGAGCTCCTCTCTAGAGGCACACTAGAGATAACCAGATCTTTAAATGCTAAAGACTACATTAATCCTCTCATTCTCATTCCATGCCTAATGAGAACCTTAGTTTTACTTGGCTGTGTTTTAATTCAAAATAAAGTCATTTACCGCCTGTTAAAACCAATCAACCAAAGCAAAAGTTTCATATGACAGTGAAATGTACCTTATTGTGATCACTTTTTTGCTCCTGGATGGGAGG
The DNA here is from genome assembly GCA_002564305.1 of Octomys mimax. NCBI lineage: Eukaryota > Metazoa > Chordata > Mammalia > Rodentia > Octodontidae > Octomys > Octomys mimax. Next base: position 13,465 of record NDGM011184545.1, on the reverse strand, counting down.
AAGGCTCACTAAATTTCTACCGGTTATAAAATCTATAAGGGTGGTTACACAAAATCACTTAAGCACAAGGTTATGTTCTGAAGTGCATGATGAGACTCAGTGACCATGGAGGGCACTTGCACCAAGGAGGATGACTATGACATCACTAGGCCATATAATCTAATTGCACTGCCCCTAAATGCATGATGTCTACTGTCTGAAATGTCACTATGCACTGCATGGCAGTATGTAAGCACCATTAAGCTGAGCACTGGAACCACATAAACCTGACTGGCCCAGTGAGAAGGTAGGCACATTAGCGACTGCCTGGTAAATTTATGCTTTGGTACTTAGATGGGATTGAAAGTCAGCATCCAACCTAATATTCCATACACATCAGAATCAGAGTTACTGAAGCAAATTCCCTGTAGCGGGGCTCACTAGAGCAGGACTGCTGAAGACACAGTGGGGCTTTCAAAGGAGTGACTTTGTCCGCCAGTCATATACCAACTGACCCCATCATGTCAACTGTCACTCTCCTCTAGTTTAGCAATCTGTCTGTGACAATTGGTAAAAGCCCTATTCTTTGTTCTGTAAGATTTTCCAAATACAATTGGAGCAGAACCACTCTTCCTTAGAAGACCACACCACGCAGATATTGTAAGCTTCCATGCCTTAAGATATGATGGACACTGGATGTTCTCCAGGGTTTGGCTTGTGGGAATAAATCACATTTCTTTGCAGTGGAATCCATTGCTTTTGATTCACAAAGTATCTTTGTTGGGAAATGTTCATTCTGCTGTACAACACTCTTGTGGGTGCATTTAATCAATACCCTACAATTTCCTCTGCCTGCTCAGATTGGAAAAGGAATGAAAAGCATGCTAAGCATCCTATATCTGTCCTTCCTCCTTACAGAAAGCAAAGATGTATCTGAGAAGACACAGGCCCACTCCTGCAAGCCTGGTTATCTCCCAGGCCGTGGATGTCCTGAGTACTCTCAGGTATTAATAACTCATTCCCAAGTGAGGCCACAGCAGGGCAGGAATCCAGACCTGGGGAAACCCAGGCATTTATATTCATTCATGCAGTGAGCTCAAGACAGCAGCCGTGTGTGCTGCATACAGCCTACCCCTAAAATACGTACTCTGTGGGAAAGAAGACAATGGGAACCTCTAACCCAAAGTTCCTTTCTTCCCCCTTCTGGTTGAGTGCTTTAGCAACACGAGCATGTTCCCAAGAGCAGGGGTGGACAGTTCAGTGCAAACACCCACTCTACGCAGTGTATGCACCCTGCCAGCAACAAAACTCAGCCACGAGGAAGGACAATCTTTTGGGTGACTGAGACCTAGAAATGTGCACACTGGCTTGGATCTGGGAAGAGGCCCTGCCAGTCCTGTGTGGTGGGATTTTGGTGCTTTGGGAAGGAAACACAGAGTCCTGCAAGCCTATCTCTGGGCTTGCAACCTGAAATCGGAGTTGGCTGTGCATGTTCGGACATCCCAGTTAGCAAAGAGGAACACATCCAGGCAGGAGGGCCTGCGAAGATAGAAGCCCCTGAATCCTCCAGGTTTGCGGCAGCTCCTTGTTGTGGGACTATCACCATGGTGACCCCAGGATGAGTTCTATGGAGAGGTCCTAGGCCTGCACAGCTTTTTCTGTGAATTGGGAAGTCTTGGGCCTGAGCTCCTTCCTTTCTGCACCCAATGTGGAGGATTCTATGATCCCTTTTGTCATTACTGGTGGTTCAGTTTCAGAGAGTGGACCAAGATGTTCCAAAAGAAAGTATAGAAAGTATTGAAATGAGCATAAAGGTTTATAACTCAGCCTTTTAGTCCAAAGAATGAACAGCATGAGATTCTGGTTCATGAACATTGTGATTAAGAGTTGTTTATCTTTTACAGGTGACAAATTACTGCCATAAATGGTACATATCAATATTATATACAAACAACACTTATTATGGGAAAGTGGGCATGCCAGGTAAGCCAGAAAAATTACATTGAAAAATTTTACAATACTAAAATTTCAAATGCCATTTTTCGGGACTGGAAAACCACTTCCAGGTGCTTTGAATTGCTGGCTTCCTGATAAGTTTGGATGAGAGCAGGTAATAATGGCTTTTTCTGGGGTCATGTCACAAAGTTTGGAGTGCCCACTCACTCACACACGTGTGGGTGCAGCTGACACCGGACACAGAGGCACATGCACCGTTCCCAGCACTGACCTGTCCTTCCATGTCTGGTGCAATGGGGATGGTAGGCCAGAAGACTGAGTAGACGCCAAAAAACACAAGCCAGATCAGCATGCTTCCCCACACAGCCAAGTGACTGAACTGTGGAGAAAATAGATGCTCAGTTAGTGTTGGGTTCCACCTCAACTCAACCTGTTCAGAATCCCTGTGTCCGCACTGCAGAAAGACTACCTGAGGGAAAGATTTTGTCCACTAGTCACTGGAGAGTTCTGTCTTTCTAGTTCTCTTATTTCTTTTTTTTTTTTTCTGTAGTCAACAACACTCCTTTATAGTATCAAAAGTTTGAGAATGACACCAGTGAATCTCACATACCATTTCCATGAATAGCACCCAGCCATGGTTTAAGTTCCCGTCCTCATCAAGCAAGCTCAGGTGTTGCACCCAGGCTTCAAGCAGAGACTGCCCAGAGGCTGGCTGCCCAGCCAGCCCACTGCAGTTGTTCACCTGCTCATCACAGGTGCAGAGAGGATGCCTGGAGTACAAGCACCTTTACAAAATTTCAAACAAGGTCAACATTTACAAGTCATCTCAACAAGAATTCCTGAATGTCAGGTTAGCACATTTCACTTTGACGATTCATTTGAGTACCCAGTGGCCCTAGACTCTTCTGTAGGTGAAAGTGCTTCTGTGTCACAGCCGACCTTCCTCCAAGAACCATGTCCTACTGTCAGCAGGCCCTGTTCCACCTTGGGACTGCATAAGGCAAGAGCACACAGGCTAGTGAGCAAGAGGGAGAGCAGAGAGCCTGTGAGATGCTCTTAGGTGTCACTCGGAGACGTCCATTGATCCATTCATTTGGCAAACTGGTTTCTAAAAATGCTGGAATGGATGTTGTTCTTAAGTCTTTAAATTTTATTTACTATATTTAAACATTTGCATCATACTTGTACATGTTAACAGCGTGCAGCATGGTATGGTGTTCTGGTGCACGCACACACTGTGCAGTGACCAGGTCAGGGCAGTACCCTATCCTTTGCCACAAGATCGTTTCTTTGTGTTAGGCACATTCAAGATGTTTCTTGCAGTCGTTTTGACATATACAGTAATAGTTGCCAGCCACAGTTATCTTGCTTGCTGCAGAACAATAGACATTGCTTTTCTTCTCCAACTGCTCTCCTACACATTCACTCTCCTCTCCCTTTTCTTCTCTTTCCGCTACTCTTCCTAGGCTCTGGGAAACCACTATTCTTCTCTCTACTTCTATGAGATCAATTTGGATATTATATTTAATGTCTTCCTATGTATTGAGTTATTAAATATTTTCTCCTTTATGTTCTTAGTATAATCCTTGAGTTAATCCTTTCTTTTATCAATTCATCATAATTCAATGCATTACTTAGTTTCTAAAAAAGACCTGTGTATTTTTTATTTTAATTAATTAATTAGGTACAGGGTCTTGCTATACAGCTTGGACTCATAGTGATCTTCCTATCTCAGCCTCTCCTGGCATGGCATGTGACACCAAGGATGGAATCTGGGTCCTTGCACTTCCAGGCAGGAGCTTAGACCACCATGCTATCTCCCCAGCCCCCCACAAAGACCTGTCAAAAAGGACAATATTTCCAAACTTATTTATGACTCTTTACCTTCTCCTTCAGCATTGCCTGCTAGATCACTATCACCTTTCACTTGGAATAACTGCCACTGATCCTAACAGAGTCCTGCAGACCTCCCACCCCCACGCAAAATCTTAGTACAGCATGAGATAAGTCTGTATGAAAATGATCCACGATTTGGCACTGCATGAGACACAAATAGGAAGCATATGGTGTATTCCCCAAAGGTTGAAAGTGATCAACATGCCAAAACCAGAGTGCTAATGAAATAAATGTGTGATATCTATGAAACTTAATGTTTTTTAATCATGAACAATATATTTTTATGCAAGTACAATCAAACACATTTTTAGGGGAAAAGGATTATAAAACTATTTTTTTTTTTTTTTTTTTTGTGGAACCGGGGATTGAACTTAGGTCCTTGCGCTTGCCAGGGAAACATTTACTCCACTGAGCCATCTCCCCAGCCCCTATAAAACTATTTTATAATGCATTAATTCAAAAAACGTATAAAGCACAAGGGCCTGAGTTCAATCCCCGGTTCTGCCAAAAAAAACCAAAAAACAAACAAACAAAAAAAACGTATAAACATAGGTCTTAGTGTGTCTTACTGGTAAAATTATATGAAGATATAAATTTTCATTTGTTCTTTTGTATTTCCCACAAATGTGTGTGTGTGTGTGTGTGTGTGTGATCATAATAATGAACACGACACTTGAATGAGGAGACTCCCAACAGCTCTGAGCTCTGTTAGGTGCCATGCAAGTGAGACACCAGGAAATGAGACACCAGGAAATGCTGGATTACACATTTGTTCTAATAAAAGTTCAAACTACAATTTTTATTTACAGACTGTATAATAAAGGAGTGAGATATGTTTTATTGTTTTGATAAAGCTTAAAAAGAAATCATAGCACATATATACATATACATATATGTATATATGTATATATATATATACATATATACATATATATGTATATATATAAATTCTGGAGAAAAACTCACTTTAGTCCAAGCTGTAGTCTCCAAACCAGCTTTCAGACAAACTGTAACCACAACGTACTGTGAAAAGAAAGAGAATTTTGGAAAAATATGTCATCCTTAGTGCATTAGTTTCACTTTGCAAAAGCCCTGGGTCTCCCTCCCAAGCTGACTCCTCCATGGCATGACCAGCCTGTTTTCAAAGGAGAAGTAAAAGTGATCATAACCTGACAGGAACATGCATCAGTAACGCTGGCTGAAGGTAAATGCAATGTATTGGAACATAAACTAAAACAGCAAGCAAGCAAACAAACAAATCATAGGAAATTAGTGCCATCTCAATAGCTAAATTTCTTGGACTAATTTTTAGGGAATGAACATGTAGGTTTTTCTCAAGAAAAGCCCTTATTCTAGTGAATAACTTCATACTAGTAAGAGTTTTGCCCTTTCTTGGCCCATTTGAGAGAAATCACTTTCTTGAATGAGCTTTAACTTACAAGTAGGTGGAAGTGTTCATCTTCAAAATAAAGAACTCTGCTAACCAGCTTTCTGGAAACTTAGACTCTGCAAAATCTCTGCTACACAATGATGTGAGTGCTGCCCAGCCACTCTGAACTTTAAGGAATATATAACATACAAGGTTTAAAATAATTATAGTGAGAAGAGCCTTACATAAAGGGACTGGGTGAGTATAACTCTCACATCTACCACGTAAGAATCTCTCAATGCACAGAGATAAACTTACCGTGTAAACAATATTTCCAACAAATAAATAGTCTGTGGCACGACCATTGGACAAGGGAGTATCTGAAAAACAGATAGGTTACTATTAGTTTCCAAGGAACTGAGGTGGCAACCTATTTTATTCAGAATATGAAAACAGAACTTTAGAAGCATCTATCAATATGGGAAGCACTGCAAAATTGATTTTAGGAGCTGGCAAGACAGCTGAGCGGTCTAAAGCACAGGCTTAGGCAAGCTTAGGCAACTGTGGGGACCAAGGTTTGATCCCTAGCACCACATGTCATATGAGCCCCGCCCCCAGGGCAGGCTGAGCCAGCCACAAACAACAACAACAACAACAACAATAATAACAACAACAACAAAATAAAATGAAACAAAAAAGATTCCAAACACTCATTCTTTGCAATTATGCATTTTTCACTTTATAGTCTCTTCCAATGAAGCAAACAAAATAAGGTTTCCAAGAAAACAACCTAATTGTCGATCTACATTGAAATATGTATTTCATAAAGATTATAATCTCTGTCTGGCCTTTACAAAGGGCAGAAATAATAATGATCTATTTTAATTAGGTGCCAGCAATGAAAGTTTTTCAAATACTTATCTTTAATTTTGCTAAATTGGAAACACACATCAATAAAAGAAGACAATGATATAGATTCAAAATCAATTTATCATGACTGAACTGTAGTTGGAGGATATTCACTACTCCTGGGAGCTCTCATTTCTAGTTCCATTAAGTTCTGTGGCCTAGCTATAGGGAGAATACAGAGAATATAGGGAGAGATGTTAGAAACATAACTGGGATGTTGGAGCTTTAGGCGTCATGTCTTTTTCTCACTATGGCTATTACAAGGTATATAATACCTACTAGAGCAGAACTCAACCAGAAATGTCTAATTCATTCAGCTAGACCTGTTCTGAGGACTCTGGCTCTTATCCTAGGAGGTAAGAGCTTACTTGAAGATCAGAAATAGTTTCCTTGGATGAACCTCCTTTTAATCACCTTTGCACTCAAATCCACATCAGTGACCCACAGGCTGGGGATAAAGTTGATACCTTGCTCCTTGTGATTCTTAGTTCTGAGAGGCAAGGCAAGTACCAAAGAGATGAGTGCCAAACCAACTGTATTGGCTGGAAAGGGAAAAGAATCATGAGGTAATTCACTCCAACAAGTTCCATCTTGCCTGTCAGGTACCAAAGAAACAAGTACTAAATAAAGGACAAGTGCCATGACAAAATTTTCCTGGCAAAATGGATCAAGTTCCAAATTCAAGGATCAAAGCAGTAGAGTATCAAGGTATGACTGTATAGAGATTTGGGGGGGGGCAGAAGTGATTTTGCTTTTATTTCTGTCACTCTAGCTCAATTGTATAGAGATTTTTGTGTTGACTTTTCCACCCCACAGTTACTGTCCATACATATCTTGGTTTATTGATTTGTTCATCCAGTTGTTGAAGAGTCCCACTCTTAGTAAACATTCAAAAGCTGTTCATTGCCCTAGAACATTGTAAGCAGCTTCATAGGTAGAATCTGGTCATTGTGGGTCCCTAGCTCCCAAACTGGGGCTCATCCTTTCTGGTGCTGTAAATTTGTGGATACATAAGGAGTAAATAGCAAATGGCATCAGGAAGGCTCTCAATTGAGAAATTTCTATTGGGTTCTCAAAGAGTGACACTAAGGAACAAGACAGATATGGCCACAGATTTAAAAAGGAATGATTTCACAGCTTAGGGGAGAAGTAGTAAAGTATGGGAAGCTTAGGTAGGATTGCAGTAAAAGAGAAAAAAAAATTTAAGAAGAGAAAGGCTAAATTAATCTCAAGTAGATTATGGACTAATGTATAGCTGCAACATACTTAATCTGAAAATTCAGAATCTAAACTGCTCCAAACATTTACTGGAACATTTTACTTTTGGATTGGGGGTATTCCATTAGCAGTGTCTCCAAAAATATCTGAAATCTGAAATACTCTGGCCACAAGCATTTTGGATAAATGATAGGCAATTTGTATTAGTAAATAGTTACTCAAATCTGTTGAGTTTTGCTTTTCAGTAACTGTCCTTCAAATGGTTTTAATAATAAAAGCAACACTTTGGAAGATATCCTCAAGAAAGAAACACTTGAGATCAGATTGGACCATTTCTTTGATTCTAACAGAATATAGCTTTGAAAGGAATAATGTAACAAATACTTCCTTAAAATCAACAATAAGCAAGGAATTATTATAGGGTCTGAGGAGAGAAGGTTCTTGTCTTTATGGAGCTTGTAAACCCAATTGTTCCTGGCTTGTGAACTGAGGCACAGCTATACATTTTTATACTTAAATTAATTAAAATGAAGTATAACAAAGAATCCATTTCTTCCAGGGGTTCTGGAGGAGAGGAAGAATGAGTTGTTTCTTAAGAAGTATTTTCAGTTTGAGGTAATGAAAAACTTAAGCGGTGATGTTGTAAAATATGCTCAGTGTAACTACTGCCTCTACATACTTCAAACAGGTAAAATAAAAAACTTTATTATATTTAATATATATATATATATGAAAATTAACAAAGGTGGATAATGGAACCCCAAATATGTAACTCTTAGGATAAAACAGCAGCAAATTATATTGGTCTTGATTTAGCAATGGTTTTAGACATAGTACTAAGATAACAATAGCAAAAGACACCAGTACCTGAATCAGACTTCATCAAAATTACAAATATTTTCACCTTATTTATTTATTTACTTTTTTGTGGTACCAGGGATTGAACTCAGGATCTTGCAATTGCCAGGCAAGCGCTTATTCTACTGAGCTATCTCCCTGGCCCAACATTTTCACTTTAAATGACACCTTCAAGAAACTGAAGAAACGTGAAGGATGGACAAAGTATTTATAAATTATATATTCAATAAATGATTTATATCCAGGCCAAAGAACTCTTAAAACCAAGCAATAACAAGATCCCCCCAAAAGTATCTACATAAACATTTTTGCAAAGAAGATATAGACAAAATAAGCGTATGAAAGAAGCTAAGCATCACTGTGGACTGAGGAACACAAACTCAAAACCACAATAAAATATCATTTAATATCCACTGGGACACCTATAATAAAAAAGGCAAATATGAAGAGCCAATGAAGATGTGGAAAAACGGAAACTTCTATCCACTGAAAATAGGAAAGTAAAATTTGAATCCATGCAGACACTGTGAAATGTGCATGTATTTCCTCAAAAGATTATGCGTATTTATTCTGTAACTCAGCTATTCTAGACCTCGGTACATACCCAAGAAAAATGAAACTTTGACAAAACACACAAAAATGTGTACTTAAATGTTCACAGGAGGATTATTCATAATTACACTCGTCAGAGCCTGACATAATGAATAGTATTATTCATCGTGCACAAGAGCCCATTCATAACCCAGTGTCCATCAACTGGTGAAGAGCAAATAAATGCCCTTCAATTGGTGAATGGTCTATACTACAATAGCAACACAATTAAATAATACAAAGGAATGAAGTAACAAAGCATGCTATAATGCGGAAGACTCCTGGAAACCTTATGAAAAATGAAAACTAGACATAAATGTCCACACATCATATAACTATTTGTATAAAATATCCAAAATCAACAAATTATAAAGACAATGTAAATCACTGGCTGTTCAAGGGTTGGGGGATGTTCAGGGACAATGAGAAATGACAGGTTTTGGGGGTGATGAAAACATTTTTGAATTAATTACAATGATGGTTATACAACTCTGTCAATATATTCAACCCCAAAGAACTGTACTTCAAAAGGGTGAATGATAAGGTCATATAAATAATATTTCAAAAAAATTCTTATAAAATAACTCTTCCTTAGTCATATTAGCCACATTTCAAATATTTAATCGCCACACACTGGATGAGGCAGCACAGGCACAAAACATTTTCATTTTCCTGAAAGTTCTCTTGGACAATGCAGGGTCAGAATGGGAATGTTTGAGGTGATAAGAAGAGATAGAGAGTGACAACTGTTTTGAAGGTAAAAATGATTTATTATGATTTAAATATGAGGTATACCCCCAAAGATTCATGTATTGAAGGCTTTATCCCCAGTACCAGAAGGTTCAGGGTTGGAGCCTCACAAAGACACACTGAGGTAACTAGATAATGAATACCTGATTAGGAGTTAGGCAAATGTAGAGAAGGTAGTTTGTGGGGGTGGGGAAGGATGTGCGTCTGAAGTACACACCATATCTCTGGTGCTTGCCTTCTTCTGCTTCCTGGCTGCTATGAGGTGAGCAGATTCCCACTGCCACATCCTCTCTAGCATGGTGCTCTATCTCATCATGGCCCAGAAACAAAAGGAGCCAACTAACTGCGGCTCACAAAACCATGGGCAAAAGTAAATCTCTCTTCAAGCTGATTTTCTTAGGTCTGCCATAGTGACAAAAACCTGACTAACATATTAGCATTTGCTTCTGATTTGGATGTAAGAATGGTAATGGCTAAGTTTTTGGCCTGAGCACTGAGGTAAACAGTAGTGTTATTCACTTGGGACAAAAAACAATGATTCTGGTCATGTGGGCACAGGAATACTGATTAAAAGAGTAGTTCATGAGGACTTGGTACCATGTATTTAATATTTTAAATTCATAGTAGGAAGAACAGGTAACAGTGAAATATACTACGTTACAAGAAAAGAGAAGTTTAAAATGGAGAGGGGGAGGAATTGAGGTTAGAACAAAATCCCCATAATCAGAAGGCCCTTGTTTCAATTCTGCATTCATCTCAGCCTTACTATTCTTTACATTTTGAGCAAGTTTAAATTCTGAGTCCCAAGATCCTCATCTACGATATTAAGGTTTTTCATGACAAACAATATGTTAAAAAATTCATCACCACTAAACCAGCAATACAAAAATTCTCAAAGATATCCTATAAAGAGACAATAAAGTAAGAAATGTCAAAAAGTCTAGTAGAATGACTATACCAGGCCGGGTAAGCACTTAAACAGGAAATGAGAAGGAAAGGAAATCAGCAATAGGAAAATAAGGCAATGAAAACATGTTCAACAGGGCTGGGGAGATAGCTCTGCAGGCTAAGTACCTGCCTGGAAGGTGCAAGGACTTGGGTTTGATCATAGTGCCATAAGCCATGTTAACCAAAGACCCTGAAATAAATAAAGAATATACAATATAATGTTCAACACCTCTGGCCATTAGAAAAATGCAAATTAAAACAAAACCAAGGCTCCATCTTACTCTAAAAAGAATGGCAGCCACCATTCAGAAATCAACTAGTAACAAATGCTGGTGAGTCTGGGGAAGAAGAAGCCTTCTGTGTTGCTGGTGGGAATTATAACCATTAAAAAATCAGTATGGAGATTCCTCAAAAAGTAAAACTAGAAATTCTGCTTGACCCAACTATTCCCCCTCTAGGTATCTTCCCTAAGGAGTAAAGGACATCATATGACATAGATACACACACACACCCATGTTCTCAGCAGCTCTGTCCATAATACATGTAGTGTGTTTTGAAAGAGACATGCATTTCCACCAATAGATGAATGAATAAATAAAATATGGTATAAACATACAAAGGAGTGCTATTCTGCCGTGAAAAGATAAATTTGAGTCATTTGTAAGAAAAATAGATTCTCCTTGAGACTATAGTGTTAAATGAAATAAAGACTCACAGGCTTAAATATCGCATGGTTCCTCTTATACAAACAACCCCAAATATAAGTAAAGAGAAAAATAAAAGATAAAGTAGTAGAAAGTAGGTAGATCTCTTGCAGGTGGGAAGGGGACCAAAAGATGGAAGGAAGGGAAAGGAGGAGTGAAAAGGTGGAAAGGAATTAAGAAGCGCTGCATCAATGTCCCAGTTCCTCATGAGGAATGGGATCATTATGTGCTACAAACATATGCTAATAAAAATTGAAAGTAAAAATAGAAGTTTTACGCCAGAGGCAGATGATAATGGTGATAAGTGATCTATAAGCTTCTTTTCAGAAGGGAAATTCTAAGGGGATGTTTGCTGCTAAATCACCCCCAGGACTTGAGGCAGGAACTTGAGGGGCTCAGTCTCCTCCTCAAGAAAATTTAGGATACATTTGCTAGTGTTGTTTTACCTAGTGTGTTTATGGGTAGAGAGAAGCCCAGGAAACTGAGCAGAACAATGGCCTGAAAGCCTTGAACCTTCTGCCTGCCTCAGGAAGAACTCTGGCCAGATCACAGCGTTAGAAGGCATGGGAGACTGAATTAAAAATCAAAGCTTGCAGTTATGTTCTGACAATACTTTAATTTCCTTTTTCTTTGGTGGTCTTGAGGATGAAAGCCAGGACACTATATGTGCTATCCAGCTTTGAATTTCTTTTTAATATCAATATTTTCAATGTTTGTTGATTCATGGATTAAATGAAATCAGACAGTATAAAATGTGTCTGACTGGGCATAGTAGCCCACCCCTTTCATCCCAGCACTTGGGAAGCTGAAACAGGATGGCCATGAGTTCAAGGCCAGCCTGAGCTACTTAATGAGTTTAAGACCAGCCTAAACTACAGTGAGAGCCTGCCTTAAGAAAAAAAAATGTGTTGGACCAGCAAGATAGCTCAGTGGACTAAAGTGCCTGCCTAGGCAAGCTTACACAAGTGCAGGGACTGCAATTCAATCCCTAGCACCACAAGCCAGGCCAGCCCCACCCTCAGGGTGGGCTGGGCTGGCCACTGAGTCCTGGTGCAGGTGACTTGCACAGGAGGATCACTATGAGTCCGAGCTGAGTAGTGAGATCCTATAATAAGCAAATACACTTAAAAAATACAGTGTCTATAATGGAGGGCTTAGAATGTGTTCTGTAGTTCAGAGTAGCATTTCATACACACACAGCAAATACAAAATTGTGAGACATCATTAAAGTGTGGAAATATATTTTCTATAAGCAGTTACTATATGACAGGCACAGTTCTAAGCACCTTACCTACACCATCTCCTTCAATGCTCTACTACATGATTGAGTGAATTCCCCAAGCCAGTCTAGAAAGGGCACTCTGCCACACAAAGCATCATGGGATGGTATAGATGGTTTTTGGAAGAGTGTTAGGCAAAAGAAATCAGCCTGTGTAGGTGCAGGAAGGCTGACTCAGCACTGAGTGTTAGGATCTCTACATTTCAGATGTAGGAAGGGGGACAGTACAGTGAAATCAAATAATATGAGAAGAAACAAAAAATATCTAACAGAACTTGTTTCCATTAACTGAATTAGCAAAGTGGACTCTAAGAAATAAAAGAGGACAATGTCAAAGGGAAAAGTAATTAAACTAAGAATTCATCTGAAATGGTAACACTTAGCCAGGTGTGTGGTGGCAGATTAGTGCCTGCACAGCTATTTAGGGAGCTGGGGCAGGAAGATCACCAGAGCCCAGGAGTTCAAGGTCCTCCTGAGAAGCATAGTGACACTCAGAACAATGAGACAAAACAGGAGAGGGAGAGAGGAAGAGAAGTCACACAGGCAGGCAGACAGGTAAGCCAGCCTAACACCTGATAAGAAAGAAATTCCTAGGAGAGAACTGAAGTGGACACAGGGTTAGAGTCGTATAATATAAATTCTATGCCCAATAAGGAAATATAGATCACATACAATTCTGGGTGCAGCAGAATTCCCTGAGACCCGACCTTTATAGCCTAGAGTTTTTCAACCATGGCACTAATGGTATCATTTTAATTTGATCAACTGGCACTAATGGCATATATATCAATGGAATTCAGCATGATGCCCCAACACAGGCACACAGTGTACAGCCATGTTCAGCCTCTTCCATTCATGTTTCTTTCCTAACTTTCAGCAAGCACTCTGCACTGGGGCCTGGATTCCTGAGCTTCCATGTATGAGAGTATGTGCAGCACCCATCTCTCTGTCAGCTAATACTTTCTCTCTCTCTCTCTCTCTCTCTCTCTCTCTCTCTCTCTCTCTCTC